>VZTA01025960.1:21331-37701 GCA_013398855.1 Mohoua ochrocephala | reverse complement strand
AGCGCGGCCGCCCCGCCCGCCGGCACGTGACCGGGCGCTGCCGCCGCCATCTCAACTCAGGGCAGGGGCCGGGCCCGCAGCGATGGAGCCCGGGTTCGCGGCACTCGCGTGTGCTGGGCGAGCACAGCACAGCCGCGCTGGGAGGCGTGGGGCACAGGGTAACCCTTTGCCTGGAGAGACAGTTAATAACACATATCACAGAATCCCAGAATAAAGCGGGCTAGGAGGAGCCACAGTGGGTCTTCTGGTGGGACCTCCCTGCTCAAGCGGGGGCATCCCAGAGCACATTGCACAGGACTGCATCCAGAGGGATCTTGAATGTCTCCAGTCAGGGAGACTCCACAGCCTCTCTGGACAACCTGTTCCGGTGCTCGGTCACCCACACAGTAAAGAAGTTCATGTTCAGGTGGAACTTCTGTGCATCAGTTTCTACCCATTGCCTCCTGTCCTATTGTTTGGTACCACCAAGCACGGCCTGGCTCCATCCTCCTGGCACCCTCACTTTGGATATTTATACACAAAATATTAAACAGTTTGGTTTACAAAGGAAGAGATAGGATAATGATTCTGTCAAAAAACATCCCAAAGTAGGACATTATATTTATGAGCTGACATCTGGATATATTTCTGGATCTCACTGTGATCTGAATTCAAAGAAATTCTAAGAAATATGACTGGGCCAGTAGCTGCTAGGCACCTGAACTCTGACGGTGTTTCTCACTGAGAATGCACCCCATACACTTTTTGTCAGAACCATGAGTTAGAGGGTCGTCTTCAGGAGGCTTAATGATGTGTATCCCCTATCACTGCTCTATTCATTGCTCCCAATTTTGTCTCAAACTGAGACAAGGGTCCAGATAAATGACAACGGAAAAAGCAAAACACTTGCAGGATTAACTAAGCATTAATCTGAAATGTCGGTGCTCAAAGCCCATGAGATAAGTGCTTTCTGTACGGGTCTGCATAACTTTCATTCATTTATGAGATTACACACGTTGATGCAGGCTAAATGTGCTAAACTGCAGAGTTTATCTGGTTTTCCTTATCCCACCTATAGAGGGAGGTAGGGCTTGTGTTTTGGAAAGGAGTGTTGGCTCGTGCTGTCAAAGAAGACGGAGACATAGACCTAAGAGTTCTGCCAAGCAGCTTTGCATTGCAAAAAAACCACTCAGTTTTGTTCTCAGTAATGATTATTTCAGTCTGCAATTGTTTTCGTCCAAGTTACGACGAGGTAATCAGAAATGGCAATATGCATATCTAAAATACTACTATTAGGAAGAACCAAGGTATCTCAAGCCAGAGGATTCTCACAGAAAAATATATTTTGACATTTGCTTAAATGTTGCAGTGATGTAATTCATTACCAGAAGAACTGACAGCAATTTAGCTGTTAGTGAAATCATTATGCATGTTACTATGTTTATCTTTAGCTCTTCTAGCAAATTTTTAAAATGTGTTAAATTACTGTGATACTGTGAGATTCTCAAGAAATAACCTTAACAGTTATTAAAATATTAGGCAATTACTTCTATATTTGGCCTGTATGCTTTACTTCTTCACCTATTAAATATTCTGCATTTCCCTGTCTATGCTGTTTTATTGAGTTTCTAAGCAGGCATCGCCCAAAACCTGTACCAAAAACAAGCCCAGTAATAACAGAAGTTAACATCTATCTCTATGAGTGGATAAATTTGAGAAATGAACGGTCAAACAAAAAGCATGAACCTAAAGGCCTACCCATGAACTGCAAAAAGTGCACTCAGGGAAGAGCTAATATAAATAAACGATACCAGATGTAATTTTCATTATTTTCTCAGTTTTTCTTGTCTGGTTTTCTCACTTCTATGTCCAGTAACACAACAACACCTTGCTAAGTACAAAAACACATCTGAGGGAATGACAGTCTTCTGTCTCACTAAAACACAAAATGAAAATCACAACCTTGAAGAGCCCAGCTACTCTAGGAAAAAGCTGAATTATGAAGAAAGGGACTTCCATCAGCTTGGCATAAGCTGTACCGTAAAATAAGCCACAGACGCCCAAAACCAGCTTTTAGCTGACATTGCATTTCAAGTGATATGAAAACATAATTGCAGTAGTAGAGATTTTCTGTATAGATAAGCTTTCAAACACAGCATTAAACATTTTAATGCATGCAGTGTTGGATGTTTGGACATCTGTATGAAGGGCCTGGAGAACTGATTCTGGATATCTACACCTACAGGTCAGTGACAAATCTGTTTAGGAGGGCCATTCAACAGTCTTTGAGCAATGGTGATCAATGGAATGCACATCTTGGATGTTTTTGGCATCGGCAGTCTGAATTTTCTCAAAAGCATAATGATACTAGGGCTATATATTCATTCCAGCAAGTGATTATTTAGCCCATGACTATATTTAGTTGAATTTAATCCCTGTTATCTGCGTGGTATTTTTATATGAGCAAGTCATACACTGAACCAAACAGGTCAGACTTCTCAACAGCTGTTTGAAATGCATGACACATTCTGGACAGAAACAGCTGTCAAGGAGTGTAATGAGGGCAGTTTTGTAGGAAATATCACTTAATTGTGGCCGATGCTGCTGAATTAGTCATACGTCCTTACTGCCGGGAGACACCGTAGTGGAGCTTTAGCTCTTCTATCTCAAGACAGCATGTTTTACAACACAAATTTAGAAAAACAACTGCAGTAATGAAATAATTCAAATTCTGCTCCTTACTCATAAATGTGCAGTAGCCATTCCAAACAACGCAGCGCAAAATGGATTTTTTGTGGGATCAAAATATGGCTCAAAATAAAAAATGTTAAATTTTGGATTGTACAACATCTGTGTCACTAACAGCATAGAATAGCTATTAAATAGTTAGTTGAAAGCTTGTAAATACAGAGAAATATTTTATGAACACTATCTTTTGAAGAGGTCTCTTCACTTTCAATGTTGGTGTGCTAGTGAAAAATTGATTCTAGAATGTTAAATTAAAAATCACTGCAGAAGCATTTTAAGCACAAATTCATAATAAATTTCACACACAGTAACATAGATTTTATCTGTTGATTTTTTACTGGGAAATTTACAAAACCATTCTACTGTTATTTGTATCTTCCCTGCCGCAAACACATTTGCTTCAAATGACGGAAGTGAGCTTATGAAGTTCTGAGCTGTTTGTCTATTTGCGGTCATATCAATAGGATCAACTACATCAGTGGTTAAAGACTTATATTATGAGTAATCGACTGTTTCATTTGGTTTATCTTAACTACCCCTAATTTCCCTTGGGCTTCATGTGCTTGCTGCATGTTGTGTTCTATCAGCTGGGGACAGTCAGTGTGCCTATTTTCAGCAGTGACAAGTTAAACAGCCTACACAAGGAAAGACGGAATGGTTGTTAAACAAGGATATAATGTGAGTGAATAAACATCTCCAACCGACTTGTCCTTTCTGGAAAAGTTACTTGTTATTTCCATTTTCTCAGTGTTTACAGAAGAAAGGTATGGCTTTGTGGGGATACACCTGGGGAGCAGGAGCGCGAGCACTGCTGGACTCCTGCCAGAAGGAAACGCGCTTACATTGCTGGGCTGCACATCGTGGCTGCCGTGTGGCCTGCCGCCGCCAGCTAGCCAGCATAGCAGAAAGGAATGCTTGGCATGCACCTGTACCGCTTGGTGTTGGGTTGTGATGTTGCAATATTACTGCAATGTTGTTAAGAAACATAGATATGGTTGTTATAGCGATCCTTGCTTATATAAGAAGTTATTTTTAGTAACTGTGAAAAAGGTATAAATACTCCGCTCTGTATCAATAAATCGGCTTATTGCATCCAAGCAATCTGCCCCGTCTCTTCCATCGCCGACCATCACCCGGCATGGCTTTGCTAATTAAAGTCATACAAAGCTCAGGTTGGAGTTTTCAATCTGCAGCCCCACAGATTGTGTTCAGGCTGACCAAACGATTAATTCAACATGCTTCTCAGGAAGTCTCTGTTTCTTCCTATCACATTTGCACATCTTAAACTAACCACATAATCTGTTTCTCAAGTTTTATGCTGGTATTTCTATCAACGTTATCATTAGCCTGCAAGGCTGAGCTCTAATTATTAAAATGTCCAGTGCTGAACAGGTTTAGTAGCCAGTACAGACACATTCCACCTTAACAACCCCTTATCACAGCACCTACTGTGTTAATTACTGCAAGGTCACAAACCTAGATCTTCTTCTAGATCAAAAGTGAACCGACTATAGAGTTCAACTGAACAGACCCATTAATTCCAAGTGGCAAAATTTCTCATTAACAGGACCAAGTTTGTTTCTGTTTCTGTTTGTTATGATTTTAGTATAGGTGAGTAGGAAAAGCTTAGGCAATTGCTAGCACAGTCATAATTTTCTTTCCCAGACAGATGGCACAAATGATGAGGCCCATCGGAAAAGACTTAGCATCTCTAAAGTTACAATCAATATACGAAGTATGATATACTGGTGCTTTAATATGGAATGCCAAAAGCCATTTTTGGGCAGCTCCTCAAAGAAATTGGAAGAGTGAGAGCAACACTTAAAAGTGTTCTACTGGATAATGCGTCACATGTGGTTCGTGTTTCAGAGGATCATGTATTAAATCAGTCTCGAAGAAAAGTTTTGAAAAATGCAGTTATGCAAAGGAAAGGAACAGAAGTAGTACAGCATTCATTAAAAATTATAACAGAAATGTATGAGAAGCCTTTATATACAATTTAAAATTTGAAAGTGAAGTGAAAGTTTACATTCAACATTATCTTACAAAAGCTATAATCCTGCAACAGTAGGAATTTCTGAGTGGATAGCACCCATTAATCAAATACATAGACCTACTTAATTTTCACTCCCTGAGTATTTATTCACATACAGCAGTAAATTTCACTTTTTCCATCTCTTCCATGAATACTAAAATAATTTTTGTAATGGCAGGCATTTCTCTCTCCATTTCACATTTGCGATCAGGGCTAAACATTGCTTACACTTAGCCTTAATGGTGCATTTCTGGTGAGCATTAAATCTCATTTCAAGTCCCCAGTTACTCAATATTCCTTCCACTTACAGACTCCTGCTGTTAGTCTCTGCATTGGCTCATTAAATGCTGCTTTCCAACAGCATCAAAATAAAACAATTTTCTTCTTTTTCAGTTCATGTTTGAAATGTTATCAGCACGCAGTTGAAGAAATTTATTTAGGCGGTGGTGCTCTTACATTTCGTGTATTGAATACTTCTCCTGGTATGCTGGATGTGTCAGACATCTTACAACAAGAGCAAGGTGTTTTGATTCAAGGTGTGAGGGGGATCAGCCTAGGAGACACAGCAGTCTTGTAGACCAGTAGATAAGACAGTTATCATCTAATGAGACTGAAAAAAGGTGGAATTGCTTCCGTTAATGCAAGTTTGCCATTCATTGTCAATTTACAATGACTGTCTCTGGAATAGCCAGAAATGTAAACAGGAATGAAGCCTCAAATCTTGACAACCTACACCAGAACACCAGCAAGGCTCTGAGACAGACTGCAAATTAAGCCTCAGCCTTTCCAGGAGTTTCATCGTAACACTAGAAAAGCTTAGCAGCACCTTCAAGAGAGAGCTGCAGTCTAGCTAGCAGAGTGAACTGAGGCTGCTCAACGTCAGTTTTTCATCTGCAGCCAGAACGGCAGGAGGAAGACAGAGATGAATGCTTATCACATCTACACCTCACACTAAGCTTAAGAAATACAATTCTCTGTTTGCATTGTTTTGGGCACTACTGTTATCCACAGCCTGAAAATAGCTCAGCCTTCACCAAAATGGCATTTTATAAACTAGTGCTTTGCTAAAGAAGTGTATTTTTTGCCACAGCTCTTCCCAGAGGGTACAATATAGAACACAGAAACAGTACAACCTCTCAGCATTGTTGAACAACAACAGAACAGTTACACGGTAAGACAGAAAGAGAAATTAGGAACAGGTTGCCTTACGGAGTACTGTGGCTAAAACCAGAATTTTAATAGCATATGGTTTTGAGTAATTTTTTTGTACATGTATTACACAATAAAGATAGATATTGGCAAAGGTTTCAAGTAAGATGATTTTATTTTTTCAAAACCATTTATACAGCACTGAATATTCTGGTGACTTTCAGACCTAAAATAATCCCTATACACATGTGGGTGTTTGTGTATTGTGTTATAAACTAGTATGGGTTGCCCCATTATTTTCAAAAAATAATAACTGCTACAACTTTTCCTCAGGGATATCACAATCTTTATTTTAAGCAACTCTCGCTTAATGTTTTATCACTCTGTAATTACCTTGTCTTCTATTAACACACCACTATTAATTTATTAGCATTATGTTGACTTTATGCTGCAATTTCAGGAAAGCAGACAATGTAGCAGACTTAGTGGTTGTAAAGACCTTTGTATTTTGTGAATCCATCTAAACGGCATTCAAATCATTACGCGCTAAAATACAAACCAGACAAGTATTTGTTATTTGGTCTGTTAATTTTTTTCGAATGTTGTAAATATAGAGCAACAGTGTAACAAAAAGTTGCATTGAAGTGGTACATCCAAAAGTAGCCCAAGCTAATAATCTCCTGCAAAAGTTGCAAAGCTTGTCCATTCCAAATAGGATTGTGAACAAATAACCGTGCTTGCATCCTATGTAGAAGGGCTCTTGTTACCTGCTAAATTTTTCCTGTTTGGACAGGAAATCATCTAGCTAACGGTATCTCCGATTTTATTTAAATCATTTTTTTATCAAAGTAATCTTCCAGAAGCAAAGGTGATCTTCCAAAAGCTTTAGATTTATAAGTTCATGATCCTTGTACTTGCCAAGACTTCATCGTGGAACAAGGTTTCAGTAAACATATCGGAGTTTTGCAAAGCCTCGAAAAGACGTTTATAGTCTTCTGGATACAAGTTACGCATTGCAGCATTTTTGGGAATTTCTAGTGCTTTCAGTAACGTGTCACTATTGTCCAAGCTCCATGAACTGAAACAAATAAATAAAAGAAAATCATAATGGAGCATTTCTTTCTGTGAAAAATTAAAAAGCAGGAAACATTATCTCAAGGTCCACTTCACTCACTAGAAGAAGCTACCCTCTTCTTGCAACACAAGTAATTTTCAATCCATACTGCAAACAGGAAGAAACCTCTGCTATTAAAACACATAAATAGCAAATAAAGCCCCCAGCACACATAGACAATACCAAGTCACACAAACCTCTTCCTTACAGGATAGATGTTCTCCCTCCCTTATCCATCCCAAATGCATAAGTCAATAACAGGCATTACAGCCTAAAAAGGGTGTTTCAGTGCTGGAGAAATTAAAGCCAAGGCAGTCATCAAGAAGATGACTCAGTATAGCATGAACTAGTGACTTACACCTCCCAGGTATTTTCTTGTATATATAAACAGATGTATCCACCCTCCCCCCATCTACATCTTTGCTAGGAAAGCTATACTTTTATAAATGTGCACATTACATTAACTATTTCCCAGACAGGAAAAGACTGTATAAATACACAGAAGATGCCTTCGACTAGAAGCGTTCAACTTCCTGGCTGAAGGATCAAGTGGAGATGAGGTACGCCCATGAGCTTTCAGAAAGAAATCCATTAAGGCTCTTTGCACTTGTCTTTGCTAAGAGAGTTACTGGAATTTAGTAGCTTTTTTTTCCCCCCTTTCTGGAAATTAACTTTTATAACCTACTATCAGCAAATGAGAAGTATATTCATTATTTTCATCAGCAAGAAGCTAATGCTTTCCAGACCGTGAACACCTTCCATTTCTGAAAAACAGAAATCTACTGATCATAAAGGAAAGCGAATAGCTCCAGTGTAACACCAAAACCAGTATTGAAGAAAGTTGCATAATTGGTAAAGTCTAAAGCCTAATTTTTTAATTAGATAACAGCCATTTGAGGACAACCCCATTCCACCTTCTGTAACCTTCAGCTTGTTTTCATTAGAGTGACTTTGATGTCTGTTATAAGCTGAATCTCTTTCAGCTTTTAATTTCTGTTACTGCAAAACTCTTGGTGGCTTTATTATTGTATCTGTAACCTAAGCTCCATTGGAGGTACAGGAATTACCGCACATATACATTCTAAATACTTGTCAACCTTCCTGTCAGGAACAGTCCCCAAAATACTGTATTGTGGGTTGCACACATTAAATCTTCTATTTTACATGTTGATGATTAATTTAAAAATTATTAATTAGTTTTTTTAAAGGCTGTATTTCATTTGCAAATAAATACTGCTTCGGGAACATATTTTAATATTTTCACGTATTTCTCTGAAGTAGAAAAAAACTGTAATTCTTTCTTACTTACTTTAATCTATCGGTAAGTCTAGACTTAGGTTTAGCAAAAGACTGTTTCACCATGAAAATAAAGGTAGATGCATTTGAGGGCTTCAAGCCTCCTGTAAATAGATTTTGCTGTGGAGTCAGTCGTACCAAACATAAATGGTCATTTGGCATCTGCTGCAAGAAAAAGAAAGTCACTGAAAAAATCACTTTTTAAGACAGTATCTATCTTAAGCTAAGAGTTTCATCTTTGCCACCAGTAACATTTCTTATTAAAAGTCTTAACAAGACGATGTCATTGGAAGATGAGGTTTCACTTCCCTGTGCCTCAAACAGAAAAGGAAATAGAAAACAAAAGAAACATACTATCACTTGAGGTTTATTTCAATGTTTTAAACTGGACTTTCTAGTTGAAATAGACAATATAGGCTTGATGTGAGTTTTCAAGATATTATATGGCCTATAGTATTCCTATACTATGCAAGGTATCAGATCAACCACCTGCCTTTTATATATAAAGATGGAATTATGTGAGTGTAACACTAAGACACTATTACAACCTGAGGATTTTATTAACATGGGACACAGTGGAGTCTTCAACTGAAATAAATGTACTTCTGTATTGGCAGCAATGGATATATTGCCCAATAGATCTGACATTTGTACTTCTAAAGCTGTCCTAGTACATCTTGCATAACCCACCTGATGGGCCTCTCTACGTGGCTTTTCAGCAACACAGCTAAGAATATAAGGCACACCCAGTCAAATATTACAGAAACACTGCAAACTACACTCAATACAGTACCACAGCAGTCTTCTGGGGAGCGTGAAACTTAAAAACAGTAAGTAAACATGCTTTTATATTATCAGAATTAAATAGGAATACTCCTTTATTACACAAAAGAACAGCATTACCTCTCTAAAAGAGAGAAGTAAATAACCTTACACAATGTATTTTTGCACTTATCAGATTTAAATTTTGAGACTCATGCTTTTCCACAATTAACTTGCACATGAAATCTACAGTAGACATGTGAACAACTACTTTAATCAAAACCAGCAGCATACTGATTATGTTATTAACTGTGGTACCACTTGTTTTGTTCAAGCAGGTAGATGTGACCACCAGTAACTTTCTCTGAAAAATACTTTACCTATTCATATTCCTTTATGCTGTTTATTCACTATAATTTTCCCATCACAGACAATAAAGATATTAGTCTATTTCAGTTTCTAAGCTAATAGCAATTCTTCACTCCATTTTTGATGAATCTACATGCTGCCTTACATTTTAATTAGAAAAGTTGTTATAAAAATACATCTGTAAATGCTTCTATAAAGTTACTTTAACCTTTAATTAAAAGAAATTTAGCTGCATCTTCAGAAGAAGACAACTGTACACAACAATCTTACCAGAGTTTTTGGTATCGCCAGTCCCCCATTTTTCAAATTAGTTGCAAATGATGACCAAGGTTCCTATGGGAGGAAGCAAATATATTATGGAATTAAAGTGTTTTGTTAGAATAGAATAGACTATTTCAGTTGGAAGGTACCTACAGTGACCATCTAGTCCAACTGCCTGAGCAATTCAGGGCTGGCCAAGTTAAAGTATGTTATAAAGGGCATTGTCCAAATGGTCTCTTAAATGCTGACAAGGCTTGGGGCATTGCCCACCTCTCTAGGAAGCCTGCTCCAATGTTTCACTACCCTCTCAGTAAAGAAATGCTTGCTGATGTCCAGTCTAAATCTCCCCTGGCACAGCTTTGAACCATTCCCATGTTTCCTATCACTGGATACCAGGGAGAAGAGCTCAACCCCTCCCTCTCCCCTTCCCCTCCTCAGGAAGCTGTGAAGAGCAGTGAGGCCACCCCTCAGACTCCTTTGCTCCAACCTAGACAAGCCCCAAGCCCTCAGCTGCTCCTCATGGGACATTCCTTCTGGTCCTTTCACTGGCTTTGTTGCTGTCCTCTGGATGCATTCAAGGACCTTCACATCCTTCTTCAATTGTGGGCCCAGAACTGCCCAAGTATTCAAGGTGAGGCTGCACCAACGCTGAATTCGGTGGGACAATCGCCTTTTCTGACTGGCTGATGATGTGTTTGAGGCACCTCAGGATGCAGTTTGCCCTCCTGGCTGCCAGGCACACCCTGCTGCCTCAGACTGAGCTGCTGCCAGCCGGCCATCCCCGGGTGACCAGTGGCCAGACAGGTGTAGCCCCAGTCAGTACAGCCCTCCGAGCTCTGCCCTTCAGCCAGTTCTTCACCCAGCGCACCCTGAACCCGCACATCCCACAGCTGGGCGGCTTCTCCAGAAAGATGCCGTGAGGGGCAGTATCAAAAGCCTCCCCAGAATCCAGAAAAATTGCATCCACCATCTTCCCTTCATCCACTGAGCAGGTGACCTTATCATAGGAGGATGTCAGATGAGTTAAAGGAGACTTTCCTTTGCGAACCCGTGTTAGCTGTGCCCGATGATTGCGTTATTCTTCAAATGCCTTTAATAGCATCCAGTGGAATTTGGTACTCCATAATGTTTGCAAGTACTGAGGTTAGACTAAAAAGTCTGTAGTTCACTGGACCTCCCCCCAGACTCCCAAGACCTTTGGTACCTGATTGAGAGAGGTCCTGCCATAACTTCACTAGCTCCTCAGGTACTCTGGGATTAATTCCATCAGGCCCCATGGACCTGACAATATTGAGCTGATACAGCTGGTCCTTTATAGTTTCAGCCTCCATAAATGCAAAGTCACTGTTCCCACACTCACGGTCCTTTGGCTCAGGGGACCAGGCAGCCCAAGGTCGATCAATATTATTAAAGACTGAGGCAAAAGACATCAAATGCCTCCACTTTTACTTTATCCCAGTTAGTCAGACGACCACCTTCAAAAAGTACTATTCTTCAACTTCTTAATATTTACCTTAATATATACCTTGTAGTATAAGGTATATGGAGGACAATAGACAGTGAAACCTAATTTTTGATTAGCAAAACATCTAAACTATGAAGGTAGTTTCCTAGAAAAACAGAGCACAAAGATAAATCTGAAAAGCATAAACTAACTGAAAGTTGATGGCCATGTGCTCATGGGGATGTGGGGGGACAACATAAAAAAACTTTTAAAACTAAAGCATAGCATGTTTCACAAGGTAAGAAGGTACTGACTAGTAGGAGAAGCAGGTATGCATGAAAGCAACAAGACTCAAAAAAATTTCTACTGAACACATCTTAGGAAGTCCAAAGCATCCACGATGGCAAAATTTAGATGACATAACAAAGAGCAGACTTTGCCAGATTGGAAAAGTAGACTACTAGTTTCAGACAACCGCTAGCAAAATGGAAAAGATTTATCTGGTGTGTAAACATCTCTTTTTTATCTACCAGATTCTGAGAATAAATGTTTTTGAGTACAGTGGCTTGCAGTGAAAACGCTGACATCATAGTGAATAACAATGTTGCTTAACTGAAAGAGTTTTACACAAAACCTGACTGTTTTGGCTTTTCACAAAGTTTTCAACAGTTCTCCAACCGATTTAAACATTAAATTAGCTTCCAATTAGTTTGCAACGATAAACCACTATAAACCCTTTTCTAAATGCATGTCCATAGCATTAGGCCATATCAGCTGGTACAAAACTCTTACCTTATGCAACAGTTCAATTTCATACCCTAGTTGTGCAATTACAGTAAGTGCTTGATAAATCTTCGACTCCCCAGGCTTTGCTGTTAATACCTAAAAAAATGGCAAAAAGCAAGCATTTTTGTTGCACAAAACCACAACTGTGTATTTATCTAAGCAAAATCCACATATATATACAAAACAGTAAGAAATTCAGTTAAGTCTTAAATTCCAAGGTGAAGTTACATGAGGCCTCAAATACGTGCTTTGTGCTATGTTAGTATATCTTGTCAGAAGACAGGACTAGAAGACATTGTAATATTTGATGTATTTCTTCACAGCAGTTATTTGGATAACTGAACTATGTATGAATCTCCAGCATATACTTTCTGGTCCCTTTTAAGGCAGAGAAGTTTCAGACAGAAGAAGAATAAGGATCAGATTTCATACAAAAACTGTAACTTTGGCAGAGTTATCAGCCAAAAAAAATATTCCCAAGAAGACACACAGACAGAGTAAGTAAAACATCGGGTGACCTCACTGAGCATTAAGCAACTTGCATCATCCTGATCAATATTACAAATCAAACAACTCTCAGGGCAAGAAAAAAAGAAAAGTTTGTGATTATTCTCAGAAAGGGCAAGGAAAGAAGTAAATTGTAGCAGGGAGATTTAACTTCTTGTACTAGATTTACACAGCCTTGTCATACGATAAAAAGCCAAAGCAACCAAGAAAAAGGAGCCAACAATGCTCAGTAAAAGAAGGTTCCAGTAGCTTTTACTACACAATTCTTATTTAACAGGGTTCACATTATATAGATATAGTTATTGTAACTAGAAAAGTTAATAAAAAACCAAACACAAAACAGGGACTGCATTAAATGAATAGGCTGCCCTGTATTTAGTAAAAAATTTGACCAGTAAAAACATACCATACGAGTGGGTATTTCAGTGGTGTCCAACCTGTCATTTCACAGAAGAATATACTTAAGATGTTTAATTTTGTTCAGTGGGGTGTTAGACTCAACACAAGTTGTGTAAGCAGACCTGGAAGTCCTTGTCTACTTCAAGTAATTAAAGGTTTATGGTTTATGGCTCTGTAAGAAACCTCCCAGTTTCATGGA
Organism: Mohoua ochrocephala; assembly: GCA_013398855.1. Classification (NCBI taxonomy): domain Eukaryota; kingdom Metazoa; phylum Chordata; class Aves; order Passeriformes; family Acanthizidae; genus Mohoua; species Mohoua ochrocephala. The sequence continues at coordinate 24,653 of VZTA01025960.1, read as the reverse complement.
GGAGGAAAAAAGGCATCCTTGAAGTATAAGTACAGTTCTAGAGCTTTGGGAGAGCATAAATTAGGAACATGTAATCTAGAAAGGGCTCTCCACCTTAGTGTACAGAGCATTAATAAAAAAGAGTGTCAATCATTATATTTTGCCTCAGTTCTTTTCAGTACTGCATACAGAACAACTCAAGAGGACCAGTGCATCTCACTGTGTTGGTATTTAGTGACTTGGTATCCTCCTCACTTGTGTTTCTGTGTTTTGAATTCAGTCTTCGTTAACTATTACCTGCAACTAGTAAACAAACTTGTTGCAAAAGCGTGGAACAGAATTTAATCACCTCACAATTTACAATGGAAAGCAGCTAGTCTGCTGCTGCATACATTCCTCAAGGACCAGTCTTCACATTTGTAAGATCTGTGGTTATATGACAACAGAACGTTTCTTAACAGTGCCATCACTGCATAAAGCGGACAAGTAGGAAACTGATGATACTTTAAAATTCTGGTAGGAAAAAAATTCACTAGCAAAAACATTAAGCATACAATATAAATGGCTTTGTGTTCTGTGAAGCACTGCATCTCCATTACCTGCGAAATGCCTTGCACGTACCGTATACTCTTTTTCACTTATAAAGAGGTTGAGTTCTACTCTTCCGTATCTGTATATGGAACTGCATTCGTACATGGCGAAAAGAAGTCTCCAAAGTCTGTTTCTTTCCAACTGATGCGGTACGATTCCAAAAATTTTCAAGGGAACATCTGTTTCAATAGTGTGTAAAAGTATCTTTAAAATTTTGCAGTAAGTATTAGACATTCTCGTTAATCCTAATGCCTAAACTACAAACAATTAAGAGAAAAAAAGTCTGTGAGCTCATGTTGTTCAAGAATGAATACAATTCAAGCCTTAGTCAAAGCTAAGCCCGGTTCACATTAAACTAAACCTTTAATAGGCAAGCAAATACTTAATTATCTGATATTGCCACAGGGGGTTTTTCAGAAGCTATCTCGAGTCTTAAGTAAAGCAGAAATGTAGAAAACAGTATCCATCAATCCAGCATGTGTATTAAATAGAACATATACCTCAAGCAAATCCCAAAGATTTTGCCAAACTGCCTATGCACCCTTCAAACACATGTTTGTAACACGTGAGATCATGAACATATACCTGCCCTCCAAGGAACTGCTGCTACACCCATGGTTTCAAAAAGTTTGTCAGAAGACAGAGCAGGTGGTTTCAATGCTCCCTTCGCCAAAGGATCCAGTCTGAAGAAGTCACCCTGAATCACCTTTAACTGCCCATCCAGGGTATTCTCTAGGGACTGAATAAAAATAACTTCAGTTGAACAAATTTGGACACAGTAACTGGTTTTGCAAAACACCCAACCCAAACAAAACATGCGTTCAAGCACTACATAAAATTGTTACCCAGTCAACAAAAGTCAAACCTCAGAGCTGCTTCTTACAGCTGATAAAAAGAATAGCTTCTTTCTTTCAGCTGATAAAAATAATTGCCCCTTCAACTGTGCAGGCATTTTGACATTTTTTGTGCTGTTCGACTTGAGCTTTAAACCACATTCTTAAAAGAGTAAGATGTTCTACAATGGTTTTAAAACAAACAACTATACTCAACTAAACAAACCACTTCTTTTAAGAATTTAAAACTAGAATTCTTCGTATCTGTGGAGAGAATGCCTTTTATACACATTTTAAGTAAGGTGAGAGCCATTGGTTCCAAACCAGCACTGTAATGCAAACCTTTTAGAGCAACTTCTGCAGCTCTGTCTGACCCCCTCTAAATCCATGCAAAGCCCAGGTGAGCAGGAGAGGACAACACATGTAAGTGTCAATTGCAGGAAAACAGATTAAATAACACTGTGAGATAATCAGAATAACTAAGACTATTTTTACAGATTTCTTACAGCTTCATAGAGAACTCCTGCTTAAACATAAACATCGACAATTACTCCAATTAGTTTCAAATTTATGCAAGAAATTTTATTTATGCATAGGAAGACTATGTATGAACTTGAATTCCTCCATACACAAAATGCCAAACCAATTAATTAAAAAATATTCTGCATTTGCGATGTACAATACCAAACTACTTACTGTTATTAGGCGTTATTTCACATGCTGCAAGTAACAATCACTGCCTAATTCCTTTTTGATCCAATAATTACACAACAATTTAAGTTAATTTCTCATTTTCCCTTTAATTACGTTTTAGAAACATGCGACTGAATCAAAAGCGTACCTGTAAGTCTGTAAGAAAATCTGAGTTACTTTCCAGAGCTACCACTCTAAAACCTGCATCAAGCAGAGTTCGAGTCAAAATTCCAGGACCTGAAGTAGGAAAATTTAAAAAAAAAATTAAAATTTCTAAGTGATTTCCTTTAGTGATTTTCCCAACACAACACTTTGGACATATCACCTTCAACAGCTTGTGTTTGTTTAAACACACTTCAAAACAAGAGTTAGAGAAATGATTTACAGGCAGCCTGCCCGAGATTGCTCACTGAATTACACTAAGCACAGTGTTACAATTAGATATTGAGCAGCACTGGAGATAACGTTTCAAATATTTCTACTACTTTGTCTTCTGCCAACCGAAACATACTGTGAAACCTTACCCATATTATCTTTAAATCTGCAGAATCTTTATTATCTTACATTCTGCAGAAATGTAAACAAAAAAATCCCCCAAACCATTAGGTAACTGCAGAGGACTTGCCATAGCCCATAATCCTGGATGTGTTTTTACTGATAAAGTTCGCCTACGAAACCACAGTTTTACCTGACAGAAAATTACATCTCTGGTCACTCTACAGCAAAGTTTTATCACGAGTGACTCAAGCCTCCAGACAGCACCCTCACTCACTCCCCTCAAGCTCTGTATAAACGGACCCCCCAGGCACACCCCAGTGCCCACACCCAGATTTCCCAGGAAGGTGCCGGGGCGCGGGTCCGGGACAGCCCCCAGCCGGGATTCCGACCGGGGCAGCGCCGGAACGCAACGCAGCTGCTACCCCCGCCCGAAATCCCGGGAGAGGCACGGCCCCGGCCCTTTCCCCTTCCCGCAGCAGCACCAGCCCTTCGCGGGGCCGGGGTGCCAGCAGCGCCGGCGGCGAGGGCGGCTGCTCGCACTGACCCCCCAAGGTCACTGGGGCGCGCTGGAGCCTCGGGGCAGCTCACCAGGCGCGAACTCGAGCAGGAGGGGCTGGGGGCCGGGGCCGGGGCCGGCTCCGCGCTGCAGGCAGCGCTGCACGGTGCGCGCCAGCTGCGGGCAGGCGATGAAGCGGCGGACCACGAGGCTGCTCCGCTGCTCCTTACGC
>VZTA01025960.1:10871-21018 GCA_013398855.1 Mohoua ochrocephala | reverse complement strand
GAGCTGCTGGTGGTGCAGGGCCTTGGTTTGGGTGTTTGGATAAAGGGAATGTCCAAAAGTGTGAGAGCGGGCCCGAGGTGTGCCGGTGTTTGCTGAGATAACAGCCCGGGGTCGGCGCCTGCCCTTCGGAGCGGGCGGAGGGAAGGCCGAGTGTGGTCACGGGGAAATATTTCAGAAATGAGTTCTTACCCGGGCTTGGGTTGAGGTTGGAAGAGGAAATGTGTTTCAAGTGGAAGTTAAAAACTTGATAAAGTTGGAGGGGGTCGGTGGGGAAGACTCAGAAACCTCTTCTGGCACAGAAGTGGTTTGGGTCTTGAGTAGTGTGAAAGAGGGAAGAGGGGGGGCTCGGGCCGGCGGGAAGCGCTCTGCCGGGCGCCCGTGCAGCGCTGTGTGCTCCGTGTGTCGGTGAAGTCCCAGGAGCTACGTATTTAGTTTGAGGTTTGCCTGGGTATTTCACGGGAGTCTTTGATGTCCGCGTCTGCAGCTAAATAGTCACTTCGGGACTCGGTTGTTTGTATCGCCCTGCCGCCCTCGGCAGGTGCAGGATCCTGCTCCGGCGGATCTCCGGCATCGGTCCTTGCCGGCTTCTCTCTGCTCGATACTTTGTTGCAATTACGGTTTAGGTTCAACCTGTAATTTTCGATAGCAGTGACGTTGTCCTTTCGGCAACGTCCCCAGTGCCTGAGCGAGAAATAACTTTAAGACCATCTTCAGAACGTTTTCGAGTTCTGCCAAACTGGAGTTCATCCTTCAGGGATACTGTGCGAAAACCTGTCAGTGGCAGGTGAGTGGCCGCAGTGCGATGGGGGAAGGGAGAGAGGCTCCTCCCAAACGTGTTTCCCCGCTCGCTTTCTAGTTTGTGCAGAAGGCAAGAGAGATCTGGCAATCGCAGGGTACAACTGGTCTTCAAATTAATGGTTCAGAAGAAGACTTTCTGCATGATTTTCTGCACATTGCTTAATTTCTTGTATCTTGTTTCTCTGCTTGTGAAGTGAGAAATTAACACTTCCCTACTTACTGACCACAGTCATCTTGTTTGGTGTATCTCTCTCAAACAGAAATTGGGATAGAAAATTGTGGCTTTAACGTTCTCTTTTTGGGGGACCTACCTGCATGTGGCATGAAGAGGGGCTGGGCTGAATTTAGAAAAGTGCCTTAGTAAATGCAGCAGTTCTTCGTATCTGCAATTTATTTTTAAATACTCTGTTCTTTTACACTGAGTGCTATAATAGTTTTCCCTGTGCCTTAAGGGAAATGGACAGATTGTTCAGCTGGATGACGGGATAGACCTCAATCCATTTTTAAACTGGGCTTTATGTTTTAATAGCTTTTTCCCTCTCTTACTAATTAGTCTGATAATTCAGTAATTTGTAGGACTTTTAGAACATCAAGCAGAACTTGGTTTTCTTAGAGCAAGTGTTTAGTAACGTCCTAATTCAGCATTCCTTATCAAAGTTTATTGACAGCTATGGCCACAGAAAAGTTAGGTATAGTTTTAAGCTTAATTAATGAATTTTGGAAATTTTTGTTGTCAGTTGGAGGACTCAGGAATTCTAGGGTCATCTTTGAATGGGCTGTTCAGAGCAACTGAGATCATTCAAAGGACTGTTTGCTAATAAAAGCCAAATGACAAAATGCCCTGACAATTCTTCATACACTAGAAATGATACGCTTTTCTTCGTGATTTTATTTATTTTAGCTTAGTGCTTGCCCGGATTGAACCACAAGTCTCCATGGGCTAAACTCATGATTTGTTTTTTTCCCCCCTACTAGAACTGCCAGATATATGCTGAATCTTGCATGCATAAAGGACTACCTCTTTATGACCTAGTCATTATCTTTGACAAACTGTTGAAACCTTAGGAAAATGGTAAGTTTTGTACGTTTTTTTTATTTAGAAATTGCAATGTAGAAAATTGTTTATTACATTAAAGTGTATTGCAGGGACATTTGAACAGTTATTTTTACATCAATGGCTGATTGTGGCATGTGTTTTCTAGTTTAATCCAGCTATCACCACATGCAAATATTTGAATTTACAGTCTTACCTCATACAGCCTTATGTCTTTGTAATTTATGTGCATTGTTGAGTGCTCTGAAACTGTTTCCTCCTAATTATTGTTTCCTGAAATAAATCAGAGAGAATCAAAGTGGGTTACCTGTTTGATTGGATTCCAAACTATGCTTGAACCAAAAGAGCTCATTAGTTGTATGGGTCAAAAAGAGAGTAAAGAGATTTGATTTTTTTTTTCAATGGTTGTAAATACCTTTTGCATTTACCTTTATTTGGCTCAATTTAAAGCTTATTTTTCAAGTTAATATTAAAGCATTAGCCTTTTAGTATTATTTTTCTATGTATTAACCACTTAGCCGAAGTAAATATTGACAATCATTTCTAAGTAAGGGTGAAAATTGAAGAAGTACCTAGATCTTGGTCTCAGTTTTTCAAACTCTTATGCCCACACTTCGTTTTATGTACAAATTAAACAGAATTTCCATCTTGCACAAAAAGAATCCGATGAGTATGTGAATGAAATTTGCATGATCCTATTTCTTCCCTGTCCTCCTAGTGGATACTTACTAGAGTCTCCTCTAGAGACTCAGAATACAGATAAAGTTTGAAAGGTTTGCATGTTACCAAATACCACCTCTAATGTGAATTTTAGAAAAAGTTTTCAACAGAACTGAAAGAAGCTCTTACAAGAGAGCTGAAAGAATCACTTAAGCTTATTTGGTTCAGTAATGTGAAAATAAAATAACCTGCTGCATGCTTGAGTTGGCAGAAACGTCTCTGCTTTGCTGAGATGCAGGATGCCACAGAATTATTGTTTTCACTTATTTTATTAAGCATACTTGAATAATTTTGTTGTAATGCTTTGGTTGGTGACCAAGGGAAATAGCAGAAGGAGTGGTAAGAGATTTCTTCCGAAGTGCTCTAAGCACTGCACACTCAGGAAAAGAGTCTCTAGGAAGAATTATATTTTTAAAATCTTTCAGAGAGTAGCCTCATTCTTTTGTCATATTTTCTAGCCATCGCTGTCCCCCACTCCAACCCCATAGATGCACAAAGGAAATCTTCCAAGAACTGAAGTAGCATTTAATCCTATGCCACATTCTGGTTTGAGACCCAGTGAGTTTGCAACCTCTGGGTTGTGTTGGACCTCTTCCTTTGAAGTGAAAGTCAGCCTTTGTAATGAGGCCAGCAATTCTGTATTTGGAGCCATTATGGTCTATAAACCTTAACTTACTGCTTTCCTACGTGTCCTCTGTTGTCAATGAAAAATGGCTTGATATTTGGATGGGGGACAGTGGCTAGGGAGGGAGGGGAGTTTTGCCGTTTGGCCAAGCTATTAGTAGCAAGGGAAATTAGAATCCAAGGTTCCTTGGATGCTCGCCTGCTCCGTGTGACAGTGTAGATTCCAGCCTAGCGGAGAAAACCTGTTTAATAGGGAGTTACTGTCCATTAAAAATCTGTTAGATCAATTGTGCAGATCACTGGAGAGTGACTGCCTAGGTACCAATTAAGTGAAACTATCACGTCAGTTCTCCTCTGAGATAGTTTCTGAGCACTGGGTGTATGGTCACGTATGCTAGAAAAAGCTTATTTGAATAAAAAAGTTAAACCACTCCTTTGCTATTTCTGTTATGCAATACCATGCTGTTTAATGGGAAAGCTTTTTCATACCAGGTGCAGATTGACTTTGCAGCCTTACAAACACTGCAGCAAAGTTCACAGCTGACAAAAGAGCCATTCAGAACAAAAGTAAACATTTTTAAAATGATCTGATGCCTTGAATTCTGTCTCTACTGATGCTAACAACAGTGTCCGTGTTTTATTTCCCTTCCAAAGAGCACTAAGCAATATTTTTGACATTTTCAGTGGAGAGGTGAAGGGTTTTGTAGTGTGAAGATGGTTGCATAAGCTGTGTATTATAAGGCATTTTGGCAGGGTAACAAACTTTCTCACTCTGTGTTTTATCTGTGTGTACAGAGAAACTCAGTCCCTAGGGCTATCAATCTGGCATCTTTCATCAGCACTAAATTTACTGCAAATATTTTTTTGTGTGCATGCAAAAAAAAGCACTATTAAACCTTTGTGGGCAGGAGTGAAAACATTCTAATAGATGCTTTTTCTGTTTATTTCTCTCAGAATTTCTCTTCACTGAATTCTGGTGAGCTTGTTCTGCTGACTTAAATTCACTCAGCATGTGTTTGTGTGTCGATCTCGTCATAAGTCTTTATTCAGAAGGCTTTTGAAATGTTGCCTTGCTCAAGAGCCTGTCGCACTAAGATTTGTTTTTTTACTTGTATTTCTCTTATTAATCTACTTACAATTTAACTGTGGTGTCTTCAAAACTGTCAAGTTAACTGATGAGGAAAGTGTGCAGGTGAAATGCTGTTAGTGCCAGAGCTTTCTGTAGACAAACTCTGCTGTGTTGCATGCTTGCTTTTTAGGAACAGCGTTGCTTAGGAGCGTGAAGTTTTTTCCGCTGTTGTTCCAATACGCTGCTCCACCTGTCCCAAGTGAATGCATGGCCTTAGAACGTGAGCTTTAGCACTGCTTTTCTCTGTCCATGTGATTCATTTTCTTGGGTGTTTTGTTTGGAACATTAGTATTACACTGCAGGGCAAATTCAGATTAATTCAGAATAACTTTAGGTTAAAAGAAGAAAGAACCTGAAACTAATCCTGGTATTCATTTTATCTTGGTAATATGAGCATGTTAGGAAGATTTTTAGGTTCACTTTGATGAATATGTTACTGAAATAATATGGAAATTCATAATGTGCATTTTGGAGGTTTTTTCTTAATGGCTATAACCTGGAATTTTGTGTTCTTTTAGCCTCTAAGTGAGGGCATGATGATCTTATCACTTCAGACCATCATTACATCTGGACCTGCATCACAGTTCAGGTGTTGTTCATTCTGTTGTTACGGTGTTACAGTTGACCCAGTTTGGCAAAATAAACAAATTGGGGTGCATCTTGTCCTGAAATTACAAGTTTGTCAGTTGTTCAGTAATATTTTTCCATTTTCACTGACTCATGTGTTTATTTCATAAAGTCACATACACAGTGCACAGCTTACACATTTGATCCTAGGAAGAGTTAGCATATAAAATTACTCTTTATTCCATGTTGTTTTGGGAGCTGCTTAGTTTCTTACCTGGATTTCTCTTTTTCTCCTGGAAGACTGTTAAAGTCTACTCTTTTAATACTGAAATATAACATCATTAACTCAAGGAGAAATAATAGTCATTCAGTGTCTCTGTGGGCTGTTAGACTTCTTCTGTCGTGGTATCATTGAAACAGTCTTACTCTAGGTTTTAAGTGAAATTAGTTTTTACCACCTTACAGTACTGAGGTTTTGTTAATGTTTGTGATAGTTGGGATTTTGTAATGGAAAGATCTTTTTTAAATGGAAACCTCTTAAAGTGGCCTTGATAACAGTTTTTTGAAAAGCTGATCTGAAACAAATTAGATCTCTGTTTACAGGCTCAGGTATTGCAAGCATTCAAATTCTATATGGAGAAACTGGTAACTGTGTGCTTCAGAAAACCTCTCCAAGGTCTATTAGTCAAAAGTATGTGCAAATTGTTAGAGACAGCTCATATAGCCAATATCTATTTACACAATTAGAGCTGAAACGAATTTACCATAATAACTTCCTGTTGGAAGGGGCAGAGTTGAATCAGCACTCAAGGCTAAATTCACCACTGGGTTTAAGTGGTTGCAGCTTCATTAACTTCAGTCAAGTTACACCAGTGATTAATTTTTTGGGGGTTGTGATTTGCTTGACATAGGTCTCTTACAGTTCATACATGATTAAGTTCTTGCTCATGCATTTAAGGGCCAAGAAAAGAAAAAAGACCAAATTAAATGGATCGTACCTCCTTACAGTCCTTATATGGTCCCCTTTACTAAAATATTTATTTCACGATCTTTTATTGTGCCCATCTTTGATACGTCCCTGTGAAATATATCAGTACTTTGTGGTTAAGAAATGCAATACAGATGATGTAACAGCGTGACTGACTTCGTGGAGGAGGTTCAGAGCACAGAAGGGATTTGATCTCATTCATTTGTATCTGGCACTGAATAATGTAGAAACTAGACTGTCCTTCCTTTCGGAAATGAAAAGCAAATTGATGCAAGAATTTACTAGAGCTGCTGGATATTCTGATTTTCTAACGATGGCAATTATTGAAGCTCTAACAATTAGCTCTGTTGTTAATTAACCTTCTGGTTGGACCTGCAGGCTTGATAACAGAGAGACTGCAAGTATGTAATACTTATGGACGAGAATTGTTTCATAACTTTTACGGACAGCTTTCCATTCTATTTGTGGTTGCTTCTGGCCTTGATATGATTTAGGACCTCAATGAATATTTTTACCATACTAATTTTCTGTGTGTCAATGAGGGCTGTAAAACTTGCTTGTCCCTCATCAATATATAAAAATTATGAAATTCTGTCTCACTATGAAATTTAATTCTCAGAAAATCTTGAACACTCTTCCTTCTTCAGTTGGGCAACTTTTAGGTAGTTGCCTCATTCTTCTTGCATCTCCATTTCAAGGGATCTGTTTTGTCATCTCTGCTTTTTCATATATGTTGAAAACTTACCTGAGATCATGAGAGTTTTTATATTATTGTATGTTTTTTAGCAACCTCTTACGAGATGGTAGGATCTGACAGCTTTCTCAGGTCCTTGGAAAGTAAAGATTTGGATAAGAGTGAGTTGAGCTAATTCTCATAAATATAGTCTGTGGATTTGCAGGGCTTTTTTTTTTTTTTTCTGTAAGGGAAAAGTACCTATCCTAGAAAAGATGCATACATTTGTCTAGTAAGAAGCTTTACATTTTATTATGCTTTGTAATCAAACTTGTGCACACATTCTGAAGTGTAACAAAAATCCGGGAGTTCTTCAATTAGAAGGAAAATAAAAAAATCAAAAAAGGCAAATTGCTACTTCTCATAAGACTTAAAAGGAGGTTCATGCATCCCAAGGCAAGACCAGTTACTCATAGGTTATTCCTGACCAACATTTGTCTAGACTGATTATAAAAGAGCTGCAATGAGGAGAGTTCTCCATTCTCCTAAAGCAGTCTGGTCTGCTGCCTTTCTACCATACGTCTGCCCAAGATATGTTCTGGTGTTTTGGTGCAGACAAGAAAAAAAAAAGGAATGCATCGAATGGTGAGGTTGCTTTTTGTTCTTGTAACATTCAGTCAAATTTGTTCTAGTGGAGCTCGAAACCCAAAACTTTTCAGACACTTGGAGGACTCATCATTGTGTATTTTGAGTGCTGACAAAGAAGTTGTTTGTGTGAAGTTTTTGACAGAACTGTCATATGTTTTACTAAAAGCTACTATTTGTTCCCAGACAAACCTCTTGTATTTGGCTGCTGACTGAAACATATTTTTAAAGTAATGTTAAATGTGGAATAGTAGATTGTGCTTGGCAGTATGTTTATCATTGTTTATTAAAACTGTGAATCAGCAATATGACTAGGAAGCGTAGAAGTTGAAAATAGCGTGTGGAACTTCCTCTTTAAACCTCACTATTCCTGCTGTTTATAGATGTGAGGATCATTGTGCCTTTAAATGCCACTGCCACTTGAGAAGTGTCACTTCAATGTCAGAAACTGCCAAACCACCAAAGTGTTCATGCTCAGACATTTTTGTAAGTTCAATGAAATTAGATAAACCACTCCTGTGTCTGAATACTTCTTGAAGGACAGCAGACTTAACACCTTTGAAAAAACAGACCTCTTAATCTGTGTATCTGACACAGAAGCAGAAAGCACGTAGAAAGATATTTTTACCCCTGGTACATTTTTTTCAAAGCCAAGCAGGGCAAACTGAACAATCAGGAGGATGTTAATGAGATTCTCTCCTAGTGAGGCTGTCCAGTAAAGGGATTGTACCTAAGTCTATCTTTTGAAGTGATAAACTACCAGTGAGTCCATGCTATAAGACAGCACAACAGCATGGGGTTTTTTTTTTTCTGCAGAGGTGTCAGGTTGGATAATGGAAGCATACATATAAATATCTTTATTTCCCTTTCTTTAGAAACAGCAGCGTTCCAACCATTGTATTTCACATAAAACACAATGCAGAGCATAATTCTGCTAGCTGGAATTGGTCTGGCTTTGTGAGATGATTGCAGCTACATGAATTGCCTTCCACCTTTGTCTGCTGTCTCTTTCTTTCTACAGCAAATTCTGTGATGGTCAAGTAACTTCAGCAACCAGTACTTTTCTTGGTTATGGCGAGGCAAGGGTACCCTGGTGATAAAACATCTTGGCTTCCACATTAGATGAAGAAGCAGACTGTTGTAGAGAAGTTGCATTTGCTCTTTTCCAAAGAACATATGGACTTTTTGTTTATTATCTCCTGTAACAGCTCAGTAGACATTGTCCTTTTTCTTGCAAGCTAACAAACTCGTAATGCTATGTTGTATGTAGTTTTTACATCGTGTTATGTAGATACTGTGTCATTTAGAGTTTCCCCCCATCGCTGAATCTTCATTTTGGTAGTAAATATAATAAATGTTCATAAAATGAGATCAACTTTTTTCCTTCTATGTGGATGTTAATGGGCAGTAAGAAGAATTTGCAGTATATGTTTTGATTGTGTATGGCCATGATAGTTTTCACATTGGTTTTTGTTAATTTGTGGAAGATTATTTATCAACATGAAGAGATACTATCATTTAAATATTGTCTTGTGATGTATCTTCACACCAGCTATCAGAAAGATCCACAGATTTATTCTTAAGAAATATGTGGGTTAGGTTTGGTCATTCTTTGAATTTTAGTGTTTCTACATTTTTCCTTTTTTGTGTTCTCATGGTAGAAGCACCAACTCTGTAAACATACTGGTTTTTAAAAATACTTGTTTCATTTTCACAGAATCAGTTTGATTTTTTTTTTCCTCTAGAACTTGTAAAGCTGCTTGTATTTAAGTAAAAAAAGGGGGGGGGAAAGATGATAAAACCCCTGCAACAATAAAGAAAATTAAATTCCTTTCTTACTAGGTAGTGTCTATTTTTTACCTGTCCTTAAACCTGCAACGTGCTGAATTTCATCTGTAAAACTATGGGGATTCACAACATCTCTAGACAGCTTGTTTGGTTGTTTACATAGCAACCTTTTCTAGACGGAATTGCTGTTGCCAAATGTAGTGCTGTCCCTTCCTTTCTAAAACTCTTACCTTGCTGGGACCCAGGTTCTCTGGTGTACATCTTGTTCTGTGTATATTGTGCACAACACCCCCTCCCCACCCCCCGACTGTAATTGATTAGTGCCTGGTTGGACATAATGAATTCTCTTGTGCGTGTAACACTTGCTGTATTATATCTTGGGAGAAAAAGAAAGCTTGGACTCATGGTCAGTTTTCTGTTTGGTATCTCTTCGAGATGCTTTTCATCATAACAAAATGACTGGTTAATTCCTGTTTCACATAGATGTGCTTTATTCATTCTAAAAGGTTGAGGATATTCTGGGGATATTCTGTTTGTCTCAGTGAATTTTATGTTATTCCTTTTGGAGCGCTTGTTGCTACAATTAATTTTGAATTAAATTGTCAGAAGTGCTTATAACTGCTTCTAACTGCAGACTTTATACAGCTATTGTGGTCTATCATCAAAGTTAATGAAAATATTGCATAGGAGCAACACTGGGAACCAATCTGAAATGCCCATTCATTTTGAATAGAGCAGTGTGGGTGATATAGTGGGGAAGCTGACTTTCAAAGAATTAAAAGACTTAAATCTCTTTAATTAACACAGAATAATTAAATGGCATGAGAATGAGAGAGGGAAAATAGTGTCTTTGGGCAAGGAGCTATATGAAAGCAATGAAATGGAATAAAAAACCAATTTGATATAAACTCTTTGAATATTAGAAGAAACAATGTTATGATCTTGATTGTTCTGTAAGAAATGTCTGAGATCAGTAAATGAAATACTACGCTGTATGTTCAGTAAACATTCACAAGCCCCACCAGCTGTTCAGGATGGAGGAGCTGTGTTCGTATGACGATTTAGGGGGGCTGTTGGTGTTTGTGGTTTTGTTTTTAATGTCCTCTTCAAATTTCATCTGTGCCAGGTCAGGAATGAGCCCAATTCTTACTACCTTTTTTT
>VZTA01025960.1:0-10837 GCA_013398855.1 Mohoua ochrocephala | reverse complement strand
TTTAAGGTTATATTTCCATAGTAAGGATAGTTGGAAAAAAGTGAGCAACTTAAAAAATTATCAAAATTATATTAAGTTGTATGAAGTACATGATAGAGAACACTGATGAGCATGGGCTTTTTAAAACTGAATTTGACCTAAAATACAAGTGAGGGCCATTTCTCTAATGTACATACTGTTTGTCCTAAAGCAAACAAGCATACAACTATTTTTTTCGATACAGACTTTGTCTTTTAGCCACTTGGCAAATATTTTCCATGTATTCCAAAATATTTTCCAAATATTTTTAATTTGTGCTGTAATCACCATGATTACATGTGCCAATTGTATGAATCTGTGTGGCAACTGAAGCACTTTTATTCATCGGTACCTTTTAACAAAGGTCAGCACAGTTCTACTCAGTGTTAGCTTTTGTTTCAATTTTGGGCAACCATTGAAGAAGAAAGACGGGCCTATGAAGAAACAAACATTTTTTTATTAACATATTGTTTGTGTTTACACTTCATTTCAGTGGCAAAACAGTAAATACAGGAACCGCATGTTAATGGTCTTTGAAATATAGTTTAAATCACAAGGGATTTTAATTCCATTTTTTTAATAAATAAGTGTTTCTACCTGTGTTTTTAGACAGAGCTAAAGTTCATTCTCACAGGATTTAGATTCACTTTGATACCTGCCTAGTGCCTTGGTGAACTCAAACAGAATTGCAAATAGCAGCACTGAAAATCAAGAAGGTAGAAATTTCGTCTAGGTGGAAGGGGAAATCCTTTTAAAAGATCAAGGGAAAGACTGTTCTAAATTCTTTGAACGAGCTCTTTTTGGGTTTTCATTCTCTAAGGAGTCCTAAGGGTTGTAGAGAGGAATAGATTTTCAGGGCTACTTTTATTTGGAGAAATGCTGAGTTTCAAGCAATAAACCAAGAAATGTTGTGCTCTCCAGCTTGTCAGCTAGAGAGGGACTATCGTTTTAGCCAAATGTTCAGAGGAAGTGAGTTAACATTTTCCATCAGAATGTTAGCTTCCTCTACAGAAAATATCACTTGTCAAAAGCATCTTTTCTCATTTTGCACAATCAAATAGGAAACACCTTGTTCAAATGCATTCATATTTCTCTTTCCCTTTGCTGGCTGTTGAAAGGATAAGCTCCTTTCTACGGGTAGAAGCAAGGCAGTGGTGGTAGGACATCCTGATTTTTAATTATTGCCGTTAAAACTAATTCCTTATTGGGTTTGGGCAATTTACTTCAACCTCTTTTGATGTGTCGTTTGAACTATGAGCTGGGGAAAGCAGTAGTTATTATTTCATGTGGCAGAAAGAGCAAAAAGCGAACCTTTCAAATATAACATTGTGTTTGGGATTATTTTTTTAGTGCTTTAGAACAGTTATCAATAAATCAACACAACTGTAGTGTGGGTGTCTTTAACAATATCGTCTAGTTCTGATTCCTTCTGGTCTGATTAAATTTCTGTCTTCCTCTTAACCTTTTATTTTGTGTTTAACTCTCTTTGTGAGAAAATGGGTTGATTAAGGAGCATCCTTCTAGCGAACAGATGTATTCTCCAGATGACTTCTCAGTATCTCCTCTGGAGTTCGCTTTGTCTTTCTGGTGCTCAAGCAAAACCAATTATCATCTAATGTGGCTGCCAAAGGAAAATGCAGCTTGCATCTCTAATGTACGATACATTATTCTTCTAGACTAGGATAGAATATTTCCATTGGAAGGGACCTACAGTTAGCACCTAGTCCAACTGCCTGAGCAACTCAGGGCTGACCAAAAATTAAAGTATGTTGTAAAGAGCATCGTCCAAATGCCTCCTAGGCAGGCTTGGGGCATTGACCACCTCTCTAAGAAGCCTGCTCCAGTGTTTTACCACACCCTTAGTAAAGAAATGCTTCCTAATGTCCAGTCTAAGCCTCCCTTGGTGCTGCTTGTATGTTTTAGGGTAGGCTGTAATTTTTGTTAGACTGGTATGGCTGGAAGTGGTTAGCAAGTTCTTCAGGTTGGAAGCAGAGATGGAATTGTCCTGGGTGGTGCTGGCTTTTGCTTTTGTGTTGCCCAGCTGATGGTGGCTTGTTGCCCTCTGTGTGCTTCTCTGGAACTCCTCACTGTCTATTTAATCAGGCCTGTACTTTGTGTGCTTGTCTGTGAGCATGTTATTGGAGACAGCGTCAAAAGCCTTACCACAGTCACCGTAAATCGCATCCATTACTCCCCCTTCCTCTGCTGAGCAAGTCAGCTATTTGTGGGAGTACCACTTACCCATCATAAATCCATGCTGGCTGCTCTTGATGACCTTCTTACCCTTCAGATGTTTGAAAATGCTATCTGGACTATCTTGCTTTATTACCTTCCAAGGATTGAGGTGAGGCAGAGCAGCCTCTAGCTGGAGCTCCCTAAATCCTCCTTCTTGTCCCTAAGATAGGAGTGATGTTTTCTTTTCTTTTTTTTTTCTCAGTCCTTGTAGCAATTATGAAGCTTATGAAGGAATAATTTGGGGGAAATCTCTTTAGTAATCTTTATCAGAAATACGTTTCTATTTATGAAGGAAAGCCTGCTTATTCTTTTGAATTTTTTTACGTTTCTCTGCAATTTTAATTCTTGTACAAACTAAAATGAAAGATTATCTTGCATATTTAGCAAGTTTGTATTTCATTTACTCAACTTGAGTATACCAAGTGTTAAGAGAGCCTGGTGAAGACAGGTATCCTGAAATGGATTTTCATTTAAAGGAAAGTATAGGAAGCTGCTGTAGGAGGCTTACCTAAGCTCTTCTGTAATACAAGAGTGCTTGCTGATTTTTGGCTTCGCTATTTAAAACGTGAGCTAAATCTAGTGAGATGTATGCAATGGAGCTGTATTTCAGGTATATGGTTGCTAAATTAAACAGCAGTATTGCCATGCTGCTAGAGGCTAAAGATGGGAACTGATAGAATAATGGTCCTGTAACATGTAGGTCTTCTGCTAAGTTACTCTTTCTGTGTTCCTATGAATGTGTCTAATTGCAGCATTGATTGGAGTTGCATCTTCACAAAAAGGGAAAATTGACTCCTGCTGAGAGTAGGTGGGGGATTAGGTTTTTTATTAACAAACCATCTGCTTCTGTGTATACTGAAGACATGTTGAATGTTTTCTTGAAAATAATGTGGCAATTGAGTCAATAAACAGGTTCTACTTCCATCTAATTCTTGTAGCACAGTTAATCTATCTGCAAGTTTGATCTGATACCATCACTGACAGAATTAAAAGTTGTTCTACTTCTATTCCTCCCTGGTTTATTTTTATTTCAGGCAAACTATGATCTTATGTGACAAGAATGCTTTTGTTTTAGCCGTGGATTTAAGGGGGGGGGGGGGGGGGACATGGGGGGGCTTCTGTTTATCTTTTTGTTTTTCTCATTACCTCAGCTTTAACACTGGGAGCACTGCTATAAAGATCAGCTGTGCTTTTGCTCAGGTAACTGGAACAATTGTAATTGGACAAAAATATGACTTTATAGATTTTTTTTTTTTTTTGGTACATAAATATCCCCCACTTTAAGACTTTAAATGGGTCAGTGAATGAAAGAAATTCCCTGTACTTTTAAGCTGTATCACTTGGCTAATGTGAATCTTTATTGGCTGGCATTGGCTGACATTATTTATCTATTATAATATGCATGTTATAAATGCTTTGTTCCATTTTATATTTTAGGTCTAAAAATATCTAGAGGGCGATTAAGGGGTTCAACAAGTAACGCTCTAATGGATGACAGAGACTTTCCACCAAATGATCTGCAAATAGACTCAAAGGACAGTCTTCCTGCTAACTATAGGGTAGAAAGTTTGGCATCTCATTTGATTCCTTCAGCTGATGAAAATGAAAATCAACTTGACAGTGATGGGAATGAAGTTCTGACCAGCAGTAGCATTGCTATGGGACGACAGGATAAAGGTGAACAGGATAACATCAATAATAATGAGAATATGGACACTGGAGACTGGATCCCAAGCTGTAAGGAAAGTGAGACTGAGAGAAGATCTGTAAATGTCCATATGGACCCTCAGCTGGAGGAAAAGCCTATTCCAGAAAAACAGCCAGGTGGAAAAAGAAGTCCAAGAAGCAAAAGAAGCTCCAGTAAAAAATCTAAAGGTACTTCATTTAAAAAATTTTTGTTCTGTTTACTTCAGAAGTAATATTGTAGTTTAAATCTGTGAGCTAATAAGAAATATATTTTAGTTGTTGAACTAATTATTTTTGGCATTTCACTAAAGGTTTGGTAGTTTTTGGTTTGTTTTACTTTTTTTTTCCAGATCTGCCAATAGTCTTCAATCAGATTCAGCTTGAAATGTTTTCACCTTTGTATTTAAACAGTGGCTGTGTAGCAAAGGTAACACATCAAGTAAACACAAGTAGAGGGAGGTACACAGTGTCAGTATGGAAACTGGGCTGGCTTCCAAATCAAAATAGGCAGAAATTCTGGCATTATGGTTTTGTTCATTTGAACATCATGGTTGAGTGCAAGATTTTGGTGTCTTGATCCCACGTCAAGATTTGAAATCTTGTTATGAGTACCAAATAGCTTGATCTTGGCCTGCTGTTGTAAAACTTACTTACATTTTTCAAAGCTTACCAGATAGTCCTAGGCTGTGTGTTTTGGGTAACAAACTGTTAAAAAATGTGTTCCTACCAATTTTTGATGTTACTTTTTCTTTAGATCTTTCGGATATGAATTGGATAAGGAAAATGTAATGTTTATTGCATGTTCTTATTTGAGATCCTTCTTCCCATTTTGAAGGAGTAGGATTTACTGTAACGTAATGTGTTATATTAGGTTTTTGCCATACATCCTAAAGCTTATGTGTCATAGAGCTGTATATATTAATTTAAATCGGTATGTTTCATGCATAGGCTTCTTTGAAAGAACAGCTGATTCACGTGTGCTTTTTTCTTATGTATTTTAAAATAAATAATTTTAAAATACAATTTTCCTCATAAATGGCAAGTCTTTTGTGACCTAATCTGAAAATCGATTATGATTTTAAGGGATTGCAGAATAGGTAAAGACAGGAAAGGAAGGAAGCCTTGTATTCCATATCTCGTACAAATAGGCAAAATCTAGAGAAGAAAAATATACATTTGGCTTTTTTGATACTCTCACATGATGATTTTCCTGTTTTCGCAAAATGCAGTTGACTGTGTCACAATATCTTGATGTTGCAAATGTCATTATTTTAGTGGCAATCTTCCATTTAATTTCCAGCACCAGCTATTTTAAATGATTCCTGAATATCTCATTACACCCTCTACATTAAAGACCCAAACTAGCTTTCTTGTCTTTATACCAACTCAGAGCTAAAGGAGAGAATAATCAAACTAGAGTGGAAGATTCCTGAGTGGGTGACAGCAGAGCACCACACAAGCAAGCTAGAATATCAAACTTAATACTTGCATGCCATCTATGTTGTGATTTTTTTAAGATTATTTTAAACTGTTGAGAAATCATGGATGAGTTACTTTGACTCATAACTAAGGAAGAGATTTAGGAATCTTTTTCCCTATAAGCACACCTGTTAGGATTGCTGTTACATGTTGCCATTCTAGAAAAGATGACATTTGACTTAAAAAGCATATTGTTCACCTTCCTCTTCTTGATAGTGACTAAAGCAATTTATGTGGAATATGGAAAATTACATTTTAGTCGTTTTTGTTTACTTGCAACTTGCTCAGCAGAATATTGGTGATCATTAGAGAAGCCAATCTTTCAACATGTTTTTACTTTAGAAGAAGAAAGAGCAAGTACTCGCGCTTGCAATGTGTTTGAAACCCTCTAAATAGTTGTTTGTAAAGAATAAACAGTTATAAGTTTGATTATTATCTGTCTGTGTATGCTTGGAATGTGTTGAAGCTAAAAGTATCCTAGCTTCTACTACCTGTAGACTGGAATGCAAGCTAAGAATCGCTGTATTTGGTTAAACCTTCGGGCTGAATATTCTTCCCCTGACAGAGCCCAACAGAGGATTTGTAGATGAGAGTATAAGGACAAGGCAAACATGTAGGGATTTGTTTCCATATTCTGCTTGCCATCTGCAGTAATCTCAGGACTTTCCCAAGTGAAAACTCATAGACTGTAACACTTTACAGTGAATTTGTCACCTGACTTACAGTTGCTTTTTGCATCCATTTTGGCGTCCTGGAGTAAGTAGTTCCGGAATTTCATCTGTCTGTTGTTTGAAGAAGCACCTTCTTGTAGCCCTCTTGATGCTGCAGGAGAGTTATGAGAGTGGATTGACAAGTCAATAGCTTCTAGAGCCCAATTTTTCCTCACATTCATTTTGTACACTCATCATAGTTTTGAATGTACTATGGTTATGTCTGGTTAGAGAGGACTGGTGACCAAAGAATTGATGTACATTTTAACTGAAGAATTTAAACTTTGGTGGTTATTCATAATGTTATTCCTTGTAATGAACTGTACTAACTTGTCGTGTAGTAGAGATAGTGATTCATTAAATTTAATCTGTTTCAATATATTTTTGTAAATATGGACATCAAATTATCCACGTACTCTGAAAATGAGTTCATCTTTTTTTCAAAAAGTGAGTCCTGGCATAACTGGTAACTTCATGTTGTAAAATCATTCTATGAGTCCTTAACATAGTATAGCATGGTAACCTGCACTCAGTCTTTTCTGCCCAAGTTAAATTCTGCAATATATGCTTTTTCTGTAAATTATTCCACTTATTTCTTAAAGCAGCTTGAAGGTGGAGGAAGGAGAAAAGTGGAGTGTTTGGGATGGATTTGGTGTTGAAGCAAATAAAGTATGTGAATATAAGAGAGTCAAATTATATGAAAATTCAAGTAATGTTGTTTTACTTAGGGTTCTGTGCCAAACAAAACAAGATTTTGGGCTTGCTCAGTTAAAGTTATATCTTTACGGCCAACTCTTTTGTCTCAAGATCTCTTCTCTTAAAAATGAATGGTTTTTAAATACTTACTGGTTTTTTTTCTTCTTTCCTCAGTAGTTCTTGAATGAATCAGTCTGAAACAGCTTTCTGTATTGAGTACCAAAGAATGTTTAAAAAAAGATATTGCCATATGTTTTCTGTACTAGAAACTTCTGTTCCTGGTGACTTAAGCTAGTGCTACTGAATATGAAAATTCAAATTCACATAAAAAACTGAGTGCAGTATCCATAATTTTCTTTTGATAGCAAATCCCTCATACTTGCACCTCTGATTCATTCTCAGGCAGGTAGCAAGAGCATCTTCGTTTCATATACTCACACTACTGACAAAGAAGAAAAAACTGAGATGTACTGAAAAATGTTGGTTTTCATTCACAAAGTATGCCAAAATTTGATGGTTTTTAGGCAAACTTGGGGCTGCTTCTGTGAACCATTGGGGAAATTGAGAGGAAGTTTGCTTCTCTCCATGTCTTAGGGAACACGGGCACACCCAACTGGGCACAGAAGGTGTCAGCTGAAACATTTGTGAGCCTGGCAGAGCAAAAACTTGAATCAGGGTCTTTGCCGTGGGCCTGCTGAGTGCCCTGGCCACTGATGTCTTCTGTGTCTTTCCACATGCCTTTGCATAAAGGCTTTGGTTCTGTTCTAGGGTGGAGTAAGTATCAGTGCTTTATAAAGTGAAAAAACTTACTCCTTCCTTATTAAAAAGTCAGAAATATATGTAAGATACCAGTATCTACTTAAAATGATCTGCTTTGGACAGTAAGATTGGTTGATTCCTGGAAAAAGTAGTGTTGTGTGCTGTTTTCAAGAACAGGGGGAAAAAATAGATAGGGATCCTAGCCTGTAACATCTTTATGATGAAATACCATTACTAAGTGTTACAATAAAAGTTCTTTGTTGTAGTGCTACTAAGGCACAAATATTATCTTGTGTTGAAAATGAAACAAAGTAGTATTAACCCGAATAACTGTAAGGCCTTTCTTTTGGAATCAGAGAAGCAATTTGAGGGCAGAATTTGATTCTGAGTGACAGCTCAACTATATGTAGGAATAATAATGCAGTTTATAAAGGACGTGTTGGCAACAGTATCATGATAACATTAAAATTAAGGTTTTTCATGATAGTCGCTATTGAGCTTGTTGCAGTCAATGTTCATGTTTTGATATGGCAGGTGATTATTAACTGCTTAATAAAGTGCAGTTTGAAGTGGCATTTGGTTTCTTTGTTTGTTTTTCTGAGAGAAAAGGTTTGCCAGAACATGAGGACCCTCTTTTCTGGTTTCATGATAATGTGCTAAATAGGAAGCTGTATTTTTAAAGACAGCCTTAATTCCATCTCTAGAAGTATTTCCTGATTTATATCTTGCATCCAGTTACGTCTCTTGTTGCCTTTGGCCCACAGGAAGCCCAAATAAATACCGGAAAATCAGAGATGTGCATTAATATTGAAAAAGCAATGTTAAGTTACACCCATATTTTTTCTGGCAGTAAGCCCTGTGAAAATAGCCACCCACAGAGATTTAGTACTCCTGACCTGGATAGTTTACTTAATAAAGAGTGTAAAATGATCAGAAGTAAAATGGTGGATCCTTCTGTGGACAATCTAATGCCTTTCTTAGGCTCTGAATCTTAAACCTGAATCATCACTATTGGGTTTCAGTGGCCATGAACACAAGGGGGTCTGAAACTGAGTGCCCAAGCTGAGGACACAAAGATGCTTGAAACAGCCCTCACCTGTCCGTCTTTCAAATGATAACGTGGTCTTCAGGAAATGGGTATAGCTGGGGAACAATACTCATCATAACTTGAGTTTATTGAAGTTTATTGTCCACATTTCTGTGGCCAAATTCTCTAAATCACTTTAAATAATTATGGGATTTTTTTTTTTTAAGTTCAGTCTTATGCAAGTGTGTCAAATTCACTGTTTTAAGGAGGAAAAAAGAAGAAGTTTATTAACTTTTGGAATCAGCTGTAGTTTTCTGGTTGCTCCTAAGGCTGTGTTTTATAGGAAGCTGTAATTTATTGCTTTTCTTCTCTGATCTTTGTGAGAAACTGATCCAGTCAGTATATGGGTAGTTGATTTCTCCCACTACTACTGTCACTACTACTACTCTACACTTTTTCCTTAATCTCACTTAACATTTTCTCGTAACTATCATATTCATGATCAGAAATATACAAGTTTTCTATTTCTAACAATAAAATGTGGGATTTGCATCCAGGAAGTTTTTTATATTCTTATAGTGCTGTGCTTTACATTCTTCATGTCTCCACCTGAGGTGCCAGACTTTTTTTGACTTCTGTAAAATTGGAAACAGGCAGCAGTGAACTGCTAGGAAACGTACCATGGAGAACCTAGTTTTCTGTCTAGCAAGAAGTTCTGGTACCTAAATTCAGTTTACTCATCCTTGTGTCATTGTTACCAGCATAGATGAGCACTACTGGCTCATTCCCTGGACTGTCAAACTATCCAGCTATCTTTTCACTCAGCAGGACAGTCCCCTTAGACCTCTCTCACCTACAATAGAATCCCACGCTGCCATCATCTGCTTCTTTCTGTCCTTTAAGATCCTGTTGTCTGTGAGGAGCCACTGTGTTATCATCTGAAGAACAGCAACTGGTCAAATTGTCCTTCCTTCCTTGTGTCTCCCCATCCCCAGGACACCTCCGGACACCTCCTTATATGAGGTCTTTGGCAGGAGCAAAGAGACAAACTGAGAACCTCATTCACACTGTCTTCACCTACCTGCTATTTGCCCTTTTTGAGCAAAACTGTATTCTAAACAACTTTTAGGTCATCCTGGTCTCTTATTAATAACTCTGTGGGACACTTTCAGTCTAAGTGTTTTGGTTTGGTTTTTTCCACCCATAAGTGAAAGCAGGGTCACAGTTAGAACTATAGAAATATAACTGATGTATGTTACTGTGTTCTGTCAGGTAGGTGAGCTGACAGTGAGACAGACCTGTCACAACTAATTTTGACAAGGCCAGTATTTAGTTTAGCAGCGATGTTATTTAAGATACTAGGGTTTTATTCATAATGTTCATATTGAAATTTCCTAAAAAAGCAACTTGATGTATTTTTTTGAATCCTAACCGAAGTATTTGTTCTTTTTGAAGGAGTTTCTACAGTGGGAACCACAGCAATCCAGGAGGAAGATACTTTTATTACAGATGCAGATTTTGTGCAGGCTGAAGGTGCTGTTGAAGCAAAGGAAAACTTTCATCCAAAAGAACAAAAGCAAACGTTGCAGTCTCTTTTCTCTTTGCTCCGCGAAGAGGTTGAGCAGATGGATTCAAAGATACTGCCCCTGTGTCTCCATCAGGTACTTTCTATGATTTTGGGGTGCTGCTTGCACCCAGTTTTATTTTTATTTGAGACCTTTATTCATTAGGAAAAATATGCATAAATGCAATTCCTGCCAATACTCATATCTGGACAGGATATTTTGATGCATAACAGATGGTCAAGGCAAATATCTCCTCTGAGATCTTCTAATATTTGTTAAATTATAAATTCTGTAGTTAAAGAAAACTCTTAAGGATGGGTTTCTAATTCCCCAAATGGTGAAATTAGTTTGGCAGAAAAATTTAGGAAAATCACTCTTTAATATACCTTGAATAAGGTTTGTAAGATGCTGGTATAGTTTCAGGACAGCAGATACCTAAATAACATTTTAAATCTGGAATTTTTACTGTTACAGACTTCTTTCTAGCATAAATTTTATGCATCAATGTTAGCATTCAAGGTTGCTTAGTGTATACCTTTATATAAGCACAGTTGCCACACCTGCAAGACCAAAGGAGAATCTGTGGTTTGAAAAACAATCTTTCTTACAAACTGGCCAGTGTGTTGCTTTTTTTTTCCTGGAGGTGTCCTGGTTTGAGACAA
>VZTA01025958.1:15619-52081 GCA_013398855.1 Mohoua ochrocephala | reverse complement strand
CGGCAAGTTTCCCATGGAGTCCAAGTAAACATGCTGACTGAGTCCTTAGTGCCTGATTCTGCTCCAGTACAAGCGCAGGATAATCTGGAAATGTACAGATCCGTGTCATGATGAGACCTGTTTCACCACAGCTTTGTGAAAGCTCTTGGCTCCTCTCAGGGCTCTCAGATAAATGGGAGGATTTGTCATAAGCTTTTTCCCGGGAGATGGATTTACAGAAAAGCTGGAGGTGGTTTCTTTTCAGTTTGAAGGACAGAGTTGCAAACAGTTCAGTTGAAGCCTTTTCCCTTTGGATTTCTTCTGTTGAACTGGTGGCAGAGTGTGCTCATGTCAGACAAGGACAGCTGCCCTATCCAGCGCAGGTTTCCCTGCCTTGTAGGCAGTCCACGGATCCCAGGACACTGAGGAAACATCCACACTTTCCCTGCTTGAACCCCTGCCTGTGAGAGGTTCTTCACATGAGCTCCAGTGCCCAAATATAAAAATAGTTCCCCTCAGAGCTAATAGACGAGAAAAGAAGCACCTTTCTGAGAGAAGTACTCTTTCACTTCTGAAAATGATGGACCCCTACCCACTGATTAGAGAAGTCAGAAGAGGGATAGCCTAAGGCAAACAGGTAGATTGGGCTTGAGAAGAGCACGTGAAAGTGTGCACAGCTGAGATTTTTTAGGTGGCGTAGGCCTAATCTCTTCACCAACTCATATGCCAAGATGCATTCCCAGCAGGTTAATTCTGCCTAAAAGTATTTTCTCTCCCTCCCCTTGTGTCTCCCCTGGCGTCACAGAGCTGACAGGAATCCCTGAAGTGGAGAGGTGTTTCGGCAGATATTGGAAATGCCTACGGTGGAGACCTGGCTGCAGCAGGAGTGTGGATGGGTGGCCAGGCATAGCTGCTTTTAGGGCAGCTCCAGTATTGCAGCAGCAGGGAGAGTGAGAAACAGAATGCTGTGCTTCAGAGAGCACAACAGTCCGAACCTCGCAGCTGTGTGTACTGCCTTATCTCATTTTAATACCTGGATGGGTCTCATTTAATGACAATCTGACCTGCTCTGGGCTGTTCTTTAAGCATAGAAAAGATGGCACCTGCCATCCTTGCTTAGAGAGGGGTAAAAGGTGCTTCTTTGAGACAGATAAAATCATGACATTTCCGTGGCATCAGCCAGACAGCACCTTCTCTCTTGTCTACCTTTCCTTCCACACTTCCCTCTCCTCCACCGCCGCACAATTCACCCCTTCCAGAACCTTTGAACTGCTCAGGCTGAATTTATCAGCATCTAGTAAAGCTGATGTGAGTGATGATCATCCTTCTCATTATAATTATACTAGTTAAAGCTTCTTTACAGGTACAGATTAAATATTATTTTAGCATTAAATACTAATTTATGCTATTTTCAGAGCTAATTCCTATTCCAGGGAACCAGGTCGAGGGTTTTGGAAGCAGATGCTTGATCAAACCACGATTGGCTCCATTCAGGGGTCATGCAAGGCACACATGAGACACAATTAAACTGCAGTCCATCTAAATTTTCTACAAAGCTACCTGGATAAATGGCCATTTCCAAATGTGTGCTTTGTTCTGAAATTCAGCATTGTTTCTTGCCTTCAGCTTTGCAGAGGGGAAAATATGGGTTTCAACAAGAATAAGAAATGCATCACGTGTCATTTTTAACAAGTTTTGTAGCAACATGGAGCTCGTGTGAGTGGAAAAGGAGCTCAGAGCAGCAGAATTAGCTACATAATTATGTACACTCAGTAACGTTTTCAAGAACTTCAGAAACCATGTTCCAGAACTGGTTGTAAATTAACACACCACGCTCTTCAGGAAAGGTTTATGTTTTGCCACCAGGAGAGCAACAAACCAAATTTGCCCAAAATTTCAGGTGGCAATGAAAACGAGCAGTTGAAAGTGCAGTCCTACAGAGAGAATGCTTCCCTAATTGATGTGGTGGCCTGGGTTAAAGAGAAATCTTGGTCTGGACCTTTCTGAAATTGAGACTAGGTACCTGTATGCCTACAGAAGTGTTTCTAGAATTAGCCACCACATCATTATGAAATAGTGGAGACCATTTGACAGGTCAAGCTCAATCTTTTTTTTTTTTTCCCTCTTATGATAAAATGTGTTATGGGCTGATAAAGACTTGAGTATTATCCTGTTGAAGCCAAGGTGCTCAGAGAATGTCCTGTTGTCTTTACCTTGAGGAAAAAAAAGGCAGCTTCCTTTTCTCTCTGCCTTGTAATTACTGCAGAATCTGGTAAATTCTGCTGGCTGGGCGACTTGAGTGATTTTTTGAAAGAGCTTAGGAACAAGTAACAGCTACAAAAATAAACAGTGTATTTATTTTGGGACCTTTTTTTTCTCTTGGTGCAGCTGTGCATTCTTGGGTGGTTTATCATCAGCACCAGGCTTATGAGTTTTATTGAAGACACTTCAATTTGCAAGAAAGCAAAACAATTGTGTTACGACAGCAACGGAACCAGGTTTTGGTTAAATAGTCCTGAATTTCCATGGCTATGTTTTATTTCTACTTTTGCCTTTTCTGCATCAGTTATTTATGTCTCAAAGGCATTTGGCCTTCAAAAATGACACTTGAAAAGCTGTAGGCTTTGACTGGGGCAGCTTGAGCCAAACCCAAGCCGTGGGTGATGTTGGAAGGGTGATATCTGAGGTGCCTGGTAGTCATTGGGAGGAGAAGACCTGTGTTATTCAGGGTCACAAAGGAGATCTCCTGACATCCTCTTGAACACAAACCTCGCTACAAGAGCCCATGTCACTCCTTTTAACTCTTCCCTCTCTGGAAATGTCACTTATTACCTGCCTTTTTTTGCACTGCAAGTGAGAACAGATGCCCTTTTGACCAGCAGACCCACTGAATAAAGCATAAAGAAAGACAAAAGTTACAGAAATTTTAGTTTACTTTTCTAGCATAACTCAATAAAATAAATGAAGGTCCTACTCATTAATCTTTCTCTTCATCTGAAATATTTCCCCTGTATAAAAAAACACTATATAAACAAGCCTTATGCAATATAACCCACATAACGTGTACATAATCCTTTGGATTTAAATACATTTATTCAATAGGAAAGTGCACAATCAACAGCATTTCTTCAATCTCCAAGGCAACAGATCCAACAAAAAAAATACATAGAGATGGGATCCAAAAATGTTTATGCCTTGAATGTATTTATCATCCCTTTCTTCAGGTGATTAATTGAAGAATCATGTTTCTCTTCTTTGACCAGTTTGGTGTGCATGATTAAGATCTTCAAGGAGGACAGGAGGTCATCAGGCTTAGATGTCAAAATAGGCACAACAGTTCTGTTCCTGAGCTGGAAATAGCTGTATCTTCACCCACAGAACTGTTCTCGCTCCCTTGAAAAACAAGAACAAAACAAAACCAAAGATACCCTCCTTCCTCCCTCTTTTTTGGACTTGCTAAATAAGGCTCGTTGCCTGACACCATTATTCATCCAAATATCCCAGTCTTTCAGAGGTGAGTTTGATCTTTCTCGCAGCCATTTTCTTAGGGCAGCATCCTCTTTTCAGTGAAATTAGTCATGGAATTTCTGCTGCCATTACCTGAGCATGAGCCAGGTAAGCCTGGTACGACTCCATTTCTCTTCTTGCTATCAAATTTTCTACTTCATGCAAGAGAACAGCAAGTTTGTCTTGCCAGAGTTTAAGGCTGACAAATTTTCTTGGGCACTAGTCTCTGTAACCATTAGCTTTGCTCATATAACCCATAGTTAAAAAATGTGACTTTTTCCCCTAGAACATCTTTGAGGAAGAATAATTTCTAGTGATAAAATTACTAGGAAAATAACATCACTAGAAAAGCCCCGAAATTAATTCTAAAGAGAAATAACTTCAGAGGTAATCCTGGATAGCATCTGGATAAATGTCTTCGGCCTGAATCAGCTGAGAGAAAACTACCTTAAGTGAAAATACGGGTTTGCAAGGATCATTTTTCCAGTCAATACTAACAGGTATTACCCTCTTTTCTTCATTGTCATGTTTAGAACTTGTTGTGAAGGCTCCTAGTATTTCATAACTGCATATTTCAAACATAACCTGTACTCTACTTTGTCAGCTTCCCAAAAAAAACCCCCAAAAGTTTTGGAATAAAAATAACAGCAACAACATGCTCAAAACCAGGGATTCAATCTGTGACAATTGATTTTGAGGTCCTTTTGACATTGTAGATGTACCTCCAAATGGTATGAGCTGTTTCCTGTCTAGTGGTTTTAATTTATTTACGAAGTTTTGCTGAGAAAGAAATCCAGGGGGAATTTTGCTAATCTGAAACTTCCCAGACCCTCTTGGAGAGGAAAATACAGGGGAATTTGTGCTGGCTACAACCAGCTCAGTGCACCATGGAGGAAGCCTTTTCCCTTCTCTACTTGCTTCCACAGGGGAGAACAGAAACCTCAATTAGCAGACGGCAAAAGGATTTTATGGATCAAAAGTAAGCTGACTGTTTAATTATGGACATTGCCGTTTCTCAGGTTGGAGATTTCCTTGCTCGTGTTTGCTCTTGGCTGTTCATCTCAACATTCAAGGCTGCACAAAGCACTAATTCACTGGGAGAGGATGATTACCCCAAATGGAAAACACCTGTGCCCTCTAACTAGAGGATGCGACTCACTTTTTGTTTTCTTGCAATACAACTGAAGCATTAAGTTCATTAAATAGGAATAATCTGTGAAATATCCAGAGCTACTACAGACTCCTGAGAGAGAGGATTATGTAGTGCATTCTCGGAAGGATTTTTGCCCTTTGTTTAAAATGAATAATTAAATTTAATCCCGATTTTGTCTTTTGTGTTGCATTTAGGCTGCTGCTGGGTTTTTTGTGTTTGGTTTCATTTTTGGGGTTTTTTTCTTTTCCAGCTAACAGAGACATGGATTGGGAAGCCTCTATACCTGTAGAGCATTCACACCCTCTTCAGTTGTCCAGACTCAGGGCTAAGGGGGTTTAGTTCAGGATGTTGCCCACGAAAAACTTAATTTCAAAAGAAATCAAAAGAAAAACGATACCAACGTTGAATATCTGAGATACTGGAGATATTTGCAGTGCTTGTAAGCATTTCAAGAAAAAGCCCTGCTGTTTTAGATAATCCTCTTTCTCTGTGATTTCATGCCCTTGAAGTGGAAGTGTCTCACACAGACAAGAATTCAGAAACTAAAACTTCTGAAGTAGAGGGAAAGGCAAAGGGGGAAAGAACACATGCAAGTGAAACAATCCAGAAAAGGAGGCTTTTCCGCAGGAAATATTTTAGTTTCAAAGTATTAACATTTTGGCAAAAATTATGTCTTTTAAATCTCCAAGGTTAAAAAATAAAGAGGAAGAACAACAAGCCCAGAACAATTGAAACTTTTCCTTTGGGGCTGAAAAAAAATGCCAGGACTATTTTTCGCCACTCATTTAAATTGGAGAGACTTTCCCTAGAGGATTTATGTTTAGTTAAACTCTAATTTTTCCATCAGAGAAGGAAGTTTTTAATTAAGTCGACTGCTATTCATTGGCACTGGAGTTCCTCCCTCCCCACTCACTGACTTTCAGATGGGAGCTCTGGCACTGTTTGGTCCCCACAATCAATGTTTTGGGACAGGCAGGTATTTTAATGAGCACAATGGGGCTTCCTTCAATGTTTAACAAGCTCCTTAAACACTGTGATCTTTCCTCATTCCACTGGAAAACCACTGGTTGTAAGGTAAGTTTTTACTTCTTTTACAGAAAGAGCTGAACAATTCTCTAAAGATTTTGATGTGTGCCCTCCCATCACTGAGATGAACTTCTGAAATATGTTGGAATTTGAGGGCACATTCTTCTTATTAGATCTGTACATTGCTCAAGAGAAAATAGCTGCCAACAAGATAATTGAGACATTGCCATCAGCAAGTGTCATTTTTCCCCGGGGCAGCACATGTTAAAAAAAGCAAACAGCGGGGTAGAAGAGGGTCTGGGTAAATGAAAATGGTATTTTGAATGGAGGAAAAGCAGATTTGAAAGCAGCAACTCAATTCCTACTATATTTCAGAGCACATAAATGGAGAATTGACATGTCTCGTTACCAAAATTCAAAAATTTGCTGAGTATCACCTCTGGTATTTCAAAAAGCAGCACATTGAAAGTAGATGATGAAATGATGCTAGTTTAAGGGTGGAAGATAACAAATACAGGACACAGAGGTGCCATAATTGTGCTTAATTTATCTTCCCAAGAGAAAACAAACCCCAAAAAACCCTAAATATACACAATTCACAAAGTGAATTCTTCTTAAAATAGAACAGGCTAACAAAAAATTCTAACTTTCAGGGAGGTGACACAGTGAATACTTCACTAATGGAGAGGAATAAGACCTTTATTTTTGTGATCTGACTACCCATCCTTGCTCTCTGCAGACTTTTTCCTCTTTTCTCAGAGAAGCATTGTGCCAGTGACTGTGTGAGATGAGGTACTGGAGCAGTCTGTCCATAAGGAATCTCACGGCGTTTGGTGTTTTCTCCCTTAAATCCCAAAGGAATAAAGATCATTTGGCTTATTTCTCTCATCTAGCCTTGACAAAATTCTGGTAGAAGGGAAGAGGGAGCATCCGAGAAGATCCATCGGGCTGCTCTCAGACTGAAGGGCACAAAGATCTGAGAAAGGAAGGATATGAGTACAATCACTCAAAGCCACCTCGAGCAGAAAAGAAAGCAAAGCAAAACGTTCTGGAACAAGAATCCTAGGACGTGCCTTAGGCAGGGAGCCAGCTGTGCACAAGCAGCTCAGGTCTCACAGAGGAGTGTCCTGCTGCTGTTAAAGTGGAGCTGAAAAGGGGATTGCAACACTTTCTTCAACAAAGATGCAGCTGTGTCAGGTACATTGACTGAAGCGTTGTGCAACAGTGAAAATGAAACTCAGATTTGGGCACTGACTGTACAAATAGAATCTCTGCCCACAGCACACAGTGATCTGGAGCACCACAGTCTTGGGATTAGAACACTGTATAAAAAACAGGGAGGGGGATAAAAATCACCAGCACCTTACTCTCTCTGTTTGAAAGGTTGTTGTACCCATAGGAATGACTCGTGGAGTCCTGTAAAGAAGTTATAGCATTTATGTTCATTCATTATTACTCTTTCACATGCAAGAGAAAAGCCAAAATTCAGCATTCCTTACTGTGTAAAAAATGTATGAAATACCTCTCTGAAAAGAGTCTTATGCTCCTCGTGTTGACACAGTTGCAAGAAGAGTGCTCCACTGTGACTAAACCACTCATGTCGACAGAATTCAGGATTTGATTCCAAAGTGAATGGACAATTACATGCGGATAGTGATTTCCACTAATTGCACAGCACTGGTGCTTTTCTGTACTATTATGGAGGTAGGACCAAACTTTGTCAGGACGCTCTGATGTTCAGATGATGCAGGAACTTGAGGGAGAAATTATCTGGTTCTGCAGAGGCAGAAAATTTCTCGCTCTGTGCTCAGTACGGAGATGGGAGAGACTCATCGCCCCGAAATCAGAGTCAGGCACCAGAAATCACTCAAACTCTCCACACAGAGCACCCTGTCTTTGGCCCAGTGTTTTTGCCTGGAGTCTCCAGGAAGCTGATTGTCTTCTCCAGTAATCAAAAAAAACCCCAAAAAAGGTGATGAAAAGAGGCAGGAGCAGAAAAGGGCACAGCTGGTAAGGGTGGGTAGTTTTTAGCTCCGAGTGAATTGTGCAAGTTTGGATTTCAATCCGGTTGTCTCAGTCCTCAGTCCTTGTGGGTGTTGGCTATTTGTTCACAGCCAAGTGAACATTTCATCTACTTTCCTAGGTGTTTTGAAGGTGCTGTGAACTGCATAAGAGCATTGTGAAGAGGGAGTAAAAAGCAGTAGCCTGGCTTTTGTTCTGAATTTGTATTTAACTCCAAGTAAATCACTTAGTCCCTTTATATTTTGCTCTTTCCTGGCTAGAAGAATGACAGCACGATGAATGGTGGTGTGTGCCAGGAGGTACCACAGATTTCACAGCATCAGCCTGTGAAAGCTGCATTTTGTGTGCCATCAACTTTCCTTCTTGTGATAAAAAGAGTCTTCATTTGTCTTGACCGTGAGATGCATAATCCACGGAGTTCAGCTGTTTGAAGTTATTTTACAGTAAATATAAAAAAAAAAGTGAAGGTGGAATAAGCCAAAGGACAGCAGTTGCACACTCTGGCCTCTGTGAAAGGTCTGTGGTGCTCACAGGTTGTTGTGGCTGACTCAGTGGAAAATCCATGACTTATGAGTTTGTCCTGTTGAGGACTCTTGTGCTGGGGTTCATGGCTGGCTGTGCTGCACTCCCCCAGCCAGACTAGCATCTGCCAATCCACTGCTGGTCAAAAAGCAAGGCATCTTCAAGGAAGTGGCCATCAGGTTTATTTCACGTCTTCATTTCAGTAGAAATACAAATATTTGGTTTTAACCCTGTCTCCTTGTTGTGGTTTCTGTTCACCTGCATTCATTTTTCAGCCTGTTCTTAAGAACAAAATATTGCCCTAACTCCCCTCCTACCTAATCTCGTTGCTGGCTCTTGTTTTATTCACTAGGTGTAACCAATTTATTTCCTAGAGGTAAAGGACAGAAATTAATTCAGTAAATTCCCCTTGTTCTGTGTCTCAGTGTATGAACCAAACAGCATTTGCACCTAATCTGGAGATCCCAGTTGAAAGGAATGTTATTTATTCAGACACCTGACAGCAAGGATGTCTGCACAAAACTCTCAGAAGAGAGTTGAAGTGATGCCCAAAGGGGGAAGTATTGGGATAATTTGGTTTTTGTCTTTGCCTATCGGGTTCATAGGTCTTCATTCCAATAGCTCCCTCATGCACAACCTGGTCTAAAGCACAGAGTGACTCTTGGGGACAATTTATAAGTAATATAAAGGCCAAAAATGTATTCTTTGTAATACTGGAAGACAAAAATCAAACTAAATCAAACTTCCTCTTAAGAAGAGACAGAAATAAGTTTTTATTTTGAAACATAAAAAAATTTTAGGATTCATTGGCACAATTTTTCTTCCAGAAAACACAGCTGTTCCTCACTTCCAGGCATCCCTTGCTTGGCAGACTATGGTTCCCGTCCAATTTTCTCTGAGTGCTTGTGAAATTTTCTGATAACCAATTTTATGGAACAGGATTAAGAATTGATAACTGGCTAAAAGAAATTTTAAAAATAT
Organism: Mohoua ochrocephala; assembly: GCA_013398855.1. Classification (NCBI taxonomy): domain Eukaryota; kingdom Metazoa; phylum Chordata; class Aves; order Passeriformes; family Acanthizidae; genus Mohoua; species Mohoua ochrocephala. Next base: position 42,891 of record VZTA01025958.1, on the reverse strand, counting down.
TAAAAAAACAAATTAAAATTTTGCTCAAACCTTGCAAGGAACACGACCCAGGCAAGACAAGACCTACACTTGCCAGGAACACCTGCTGATGGTGAAACTTTGGATTTTACCAACAATTTGAACATAAAAGGCAGCTTGTGGTGGACTGAAGATTTCACAGAGCACATGAGTAAGCTTCTAAGGTTCCTCAGAATTTAAATCTCAGGCTGGAAATGTCTGTCCCTCAACCCTTCTTTCCCCTGTCTTTCCTCCTTTAAATGCCTTGCAAGGGATAAGGATTTTGCTGTTTGTTTTTTTTTTTTATTTTTCCTTGGCATTATGGGACAGATCTAAGGTGGCAGAAATGCTGGTGGGTTTGCTGGCCAAAGGCAAAGAATCTTTCACTTTCAGAGACAAAGTGGAGCTGTCCTTATCAGGTGAAAGAAATGAAAACGACTCAGAGTTTGCAAATGTTTTTCTTTTTATCAGTTGTGAAAGTAAGGAGTTGATAGGTATTCCAAATTCAAGACTAGATGATGATGATAAAAGAAAAAATTAGGTAAAACCTCTGCCTGAAGTCTGTCTTGAGTAGTGTAAAGAGAGCAAAGCCATGCAATTAATTATCTATAAATGAGGTCTTGTTATTTGATATAATGGAGAGAGATCTGTGCTGTGTGTCAATAAATTTACTGTCCTGAACTGCTTATTTCTGCTCTTGTGTCCTTTGAGGAAGATTGTGAATTTGAACTGCAGTGAATGTTGGGTGAGGTTATGCAGATGATGATAAAAGTGGAGCATCTGCATTAGAGAACAAATTAGAAAGTGTGGCTTGGTTCAACCTGCTAAAAAAAGGCAATACAGTAGCTTTTTATAAATGTGCTCAAGCTGGCTGCACATCAAGAGAGGGGGGGGAAATTATCTTAAACTAATACTGGCAGCACATCAAATAGTTGTAAATTGGTCATGTATAAGCTTAGACTGGAATTTTAGAGAAATTTTCTAACCTCCCAAATGGTGGAGATCTGGAAAGGTCTTCAAAACAGGGCAAGGAATGCAAGTGTTTGTGAGATGTAGCTTGATAAGCAGAATTCTTGGAAGGGGGAATTGGACTTGTGGGGTGAAGACTTGAGTTTCTGAGGCAGCAATAAAGGGAAACTGTGTCGTTCTTTATTTATAAAACACTCGTAGCTGCACATTCCAGGAGAGACTTTCCCCTTTAAGCAAAACACAGCTCCACCACCTTCTCTCCACCACTGATTTTTCTCCTGATTTGCCTCTGCCCCCCACAGAGGCACTGGAGGACACTGACAGATCGATTTCAGTTCCCAGCAATGGCTTTGGGAGCTCTGTGTCAGGTGTCAGGATCAGGTGCCAGCTCCCTCAGGTTGGCAGGATTTTGGATTAATTGAGACACAGACACACTCGCATGCTGTCACCCCAGTCGTGCTGCTGGGGAGAGGGAAGGTTTCTGTGAGTGACAGAGACCACTTTCAAGGATCCTTAGAGAGACAAATTGCTTGAAGTTTTATTATAAAGATTTTTTTTTGTTTTCCATGTGGCAGTTTAGAGTGCTGACTTTTTTCTTTAAGACTGATATGAGTTTGTTTCTGAGATGGTAAAAAATGGTGGGCTATTTATCCACAGACCCCGTGTAGTGTGGTGAACTGTGATGTGTTTGTTGGGAGGGTTTTCAAGCCACAAAATTCAAAATATTACTAAAGATGCAAAACTTCATCAAAATAGCGTGTAACAGTTCAGGGTGTAGCAGACTCTAGCCTGAAACAAGTATACTTTTGATATCCAGCATTAATGACGTAGTTCAGTGCTTTTATGGACTAGGAACAGAATCTTTATTTATGGATAGAATTTTTTTTTATTATTATTAATTTATTATTATTATATTCAACATTACTATTACACACTCATCCTTTTTTTTCATTTAGAAATAGTTTTTATAAGGCAAGTTGAAAGGAACATCCTGAGTCTAGTGACAAAAATCACCTACCAATTTTAAATTCATGCCATATTTATACGAGTGAAGGCAACATACAAGTGAAAGTTCACCCCAACTGTGTCCCAATATTTCTTTAAGACACAATGATGCAGTGGGTTTAGTGTTAATCTGAATTTGGCCACAGGATTTTCATATGATGAGTTAGCAAGCAAGCACACCTCGTTCAAGCCAAGGCTCTGTATCACACATGGCTGATAGCTTTTAGAGGCTTCAAGGTTTGGATGGGAAAATTTAGAGTGTCACTCTCGCCTCTAGCATATGCTCTGCCTTAAATAAAATCAACAAGTCAATGTTAAATACATGTCAATTTTTCCTAATCCAAGGAAACCATCATGTTGCAATGGTGAATAACTACTGCAACATCTACCGACTACTTCTCTGTTGATACAACCCTGATACTTCTTCAAAACACCTCTGACCGCTTTTCCACTCCTCTACCTGTTATGTTTTACTGCTCCAGAGCTCTGAAGCATTCAGGGATTAAGCAACCTGCAGAAGACTCTCACATTTTCTGAATCAGATCTGGGACAGGCTCCAAACCTAAGCTCAGGGCCAGTGATTTATGCGTGAGATTCCTTCCCCTGTCTCCAACAAGGCGTTGGAGCTGCACTAACTTCAAAACTGTCTTGTTCATTCAGCAATGTATGGGAAAGAAAATCCATCCCTATCTCCTATCCTACAACGATAGCTCTGGAATAGGAAAGAGCACTGCTTTCATTGTGGAGCTGCTCTTGATTTCTCCCGAGCGTAGCTGTGTTGGTGCTCTTTACAACAGGGTTTGTGTTTCTGGCATAAATCGAGGCTGCACCACTTGTATTTACATCTGTGGCTGGAGTCCCGGGGCTTCAGGACAGGGAAATGAGACAGAAAATGCATCAGCTCTTTAGGGCAAGCACTAGGTGTAAAAAATGACAGCTCCTGGAGCCCAGCCAGAGCTCCAGGCTGGAAAAGGCACATGGTTGTTAATTGACCACAAATGATTTAACATCTTCTGTGGTAGGTCCCGCTGTGAGGTGCCTGAGAGCTCCAGCACTGATTCAGAGGGAAGAGAGCTGCAGAGTCACTTCCTATGGCATCCAATTTCTCTTGGAAATGGCCCAGTAAAGTAGCTTTGGCCCGTGAGGGCTGCTGGACCGATTGCTGGTGGTGCCTGGGAGCAGCCAGCACGGTGACAGGCACTGACCTTCACACCCCTCTGTTTCCCCACCAGGTTTCTCCACGCACAAGGGTTGTGCCCTTCCCTTCCCAATCTCCTGCAAAGGTTTCCTGCCCCTGGCTTTCCCACTTGTGCGTTGGAAATGCTTCATTGCAGCTTCTCTCCAGCTCCACTGGTCCGCAGGCTCAATCCTGGGAATAGGTGGAACTCTCCATCTCCCAGGCAGGAGCCACAGGGCAGTGAAGCCACCGAGGAGGAGGCAGGCTGTGTCACTGCCCTGCAGCTATAATGTGGTCAAACACTCCTCCAGCAGCTCAGAGTGGTGCTCTCCTGCCCAGAGAAAACTGGAGGTGCCAATTTTTGGGGTGTTTGCTGCTCTGTCGTGTGAGCGGCCTCGCAAGTTACGGCTTCTGCTCCCCAGGTTTCGTTTGCTGTTGTTTGGCTGGGGTTATTTATGGGGATAAAAAAAAATGTCTGGGGATGATTCAAAACAGCCTTGGGCCAAGAGCTTGCAACTGTCAGTGTGAAAATTGAGTCAGCTTTGTGTGGTTCCAAGGGTTTCTTCATATATGTTGACTTTGTCTAATGCTCTGAAGACCCGTTGAAGGACTGAATCCTTGCTTTTGCCTTTCACGCTTGCAAGGGGCTCCTTTTTTCATTCTTACCAAGTAAAAACTTCCACATTCTTTCAGTCTTCAAGTTAAGAAGTTTTGTTTTTTTTCTCCTGACCACATCACCTGTACTACCTAAAGTTATTCAACGCAAGGTTAATAAGTCTATTTCAAGTTATTTATAAATTGTTATTACCTTCCATGGTTTAGTCCTTTCCAATTACAACTCCACATACTACTAACTCTTGCTTTGGCATGACTAAATGAATGAGTTTAGGTGCTTTGAATTACATGCCAGTGATTTTATTTGGCTCTTTTCTCTTCCTTTGAACTTCATACTAATGCATGTGTAAATATAAACACTCTCACCTTTATACTCATTTTATATTTATGTATTTAGCCTCCTTTAATGCTATGGGTTAGCAGTTATTAAGTGATAGTAAATTTGCTTCTATATCCAGTGCTTTATTCATATTATATATATATATATAAAAATATGTGTGTGTATGTGTGTAATTTTGGATTGTGAATGCTTGTGTGTATACACACAAATCAGGTTTCCTGCGCACACATTCCTTTGAAAACTGCCAGATTAAATTTATGGACAATCTGCGAGACTGTTGTTTTGGAGAGGTAATAATCGTCTCTCAAGTGTGATGAAATACAATCGTTTGTAAGCACAGATGGAAAAATCATGGTTTCGCTCTATTTTGAGCATTGTAGAAGGATTCTGAGAAGTGAGATCTCACAAACATTACTCCAGATGGATGGCAATAACAAAAGAACCACATTCTTGCCATCTTTCTTCTGCAGTTCGGTGCAGATTTTTTCTTTTCCTATAGGAAAGCAATTTTTCATTCTAAACTTTTAGTTGAGAATAAACTGGTCCTATAATAAAGTCACACACAGATTTCCTCTGTGTAACAGAAAGATCTTATGTGGTGTTTCAGCCCAGCTGCTTCTCCAGAGAGAACCCTTTACTGAGCAAGGGTTACTTGAGGAAAAAGTCTTCTCTAAACACATGTGCCATTCCAGCTGAGGCCTGGTATCAGATTTCCCAGGGGAGAAATAGGCACACACACGTGGCATATCCTGCTTGGGAAACTCAAAGGAAAACATTTGGTGGTGGTGGTGACTCAGAGAGGCGTCTCTGCCCTCTGAGTCAGGGCTGAGTCAGCACCCGGGGCACGGGGCACTGCTGAAGGTGCTGTGATCTGGGCAAGTCACCAAAACCTCCACTGCAGGTCCCAGAATGTCCTCCTGCATCCGCTCAGGCATTCTCCCTGCCCTCCTCGCCAAACCCGCTCTCCAGTTTCCTGGGCTGCCTCAGTTTCCCCTTCCACAGAGCACCCGCAGCCTCGGACTGCTCTGGGGCTGGTGCAGGACTCAGGCATGAAGGCCAAAGTTTAGCTACTGGTGTCTTTTCCATCCTGACGAGGTTTCAGGACTAATGCTGAACCATGAATTTCTAAGAGGTGATTTATGCAATCAGCTCCTGGTAAATCTCAATTATCGAGATTTGTTGAGCCTTTTCTTGCTGATGGCCTGAAATGTCACACCCTCTGGTGATGTCAGCTACCAGAGAAAGCACAGCTGCTGCAGAAAGAAGCCCACCTGTGACAATGGCAGCCAGCACATCTTCTGAAGCCCCAGCTAAGTGGTAGCACAGATAAGGGTGGGCAGGCAAGCAAAAGAGGGGTTTTTCCTGCTGCTATGCATTGTAGGCACGGTAACTGCAGAGAAATTATTGTTCTCTTCCCAAGTTCAACTGTAAATGTCTTCATTTTACTATTATTACTATTATTATTGTTGTTATTATTATTATTATTATAACCTAATCACAGAAACATTTAGTTTGGAAAAGACCTCTAAGATCATGGAGTCCAACTTTGACTGGTCATCACTTTGTCAACTCAACTTCACGGCATGAAGTACCACATCCAGTCTTTTCTTGAACACCTCCAGGAACAGTGACTCCACCACCTCCCTGGGCTGCCCCTTCCAGTGTTTAATCACCATTTCTGTGAAGAAATTCCTCCTGATGTCCAGCCTGACCCTCCCTCTCAGAGCTTGAGGCTGTTTTTTCTCATCCTGTCCCTGTTCCCTGGAAGCAGAGCCCAACCCCCCCCAGCTGCCCCCTCCTGTCAGGGAGTTGTGCAGAGCCACAAGGTCCCCCCTGAGCCTCCTTTTCTCCAGGCTGAGCTCCTTTCCCAGCTCCTTCAGCCTCTCCTGGTGCTCCAGACCCTTTCCCAGCTCCATTTTCTTCTCTAGACACGCTCCAGCCCCTCAGTTCCTTGTCGTGAGGGGCCCAGAACTGGACACAGCGCTCGAGGTGTGGCCTCAGCAGTGCCCAGCACAGGGACGGTCACTGCTCTGGTCCTGCTGCCACCCCACAGCTGGGACAGCCCAGGGGCCACTGGCCTTCTCGGCCACCTGGGCACCCCTGGGCTGTGTCCAGCTGCTGTTGGTTGCTTTGCATCCTTTCTGAGTCCAAAGAGATCAGCACTTGCTGATCTTTTCACTTTCAATCTTTTGTGACCAGCGTAGTGCTTTTACCAGCATGTAATTGTTTTAATGAAACCTTATAGTGTGGCCTGCATTTTCAGGCCTGAATAACTTAGAAAAAATTGGGAGACTTCGTTTAATTTAAGAAGTAAACAGTCCTCAAGCAGTTCTCTTGTGTTGTCTTCACATGTGTAACTTTTATCTGAAAACTGCAAGATGGGGTCCAGGAGTTGAGGTCTCTTGTGACCACTCATAGTCTGAAATTGAATGGATATTTTACTAGTTAATGTGGAGTTGCCGTTGTTGAGTGGCTGCTGTCACATATCTCATTTTTTTTAAATGAATTAAGAGCGTTGCAAGAGCAACCAAACCCCTTCATGACAGACAGAGAGAGCTCGAAGCTGTCAGGCAGTGCCAGATGGCCTCCTGCAACCCTGATGGAAAGCCAGAGAGAAAAAGACTTTGTTGAGCACAGCCAAAGCATCTAAAAACGTGCATCTGTATCAAATGCAGGTTGGCTTCAGAGAGTGCCTTCATTAATGGGCTGAGGCAGTTGCCTGAGGTCCAAGTGATGAAGCAAATGTTCACCTTGACTTTACTGTTGGGCATATTTATGTTCCTCTAACAAGTCAGTTCCTAGCCATAAACTGACTATTAATGGGTCAACTTTCAGGAGTTTATAACGCACTGTGTCATATTAAAAAACAAACAGAACCTCCAAACCCAAACCACAAACAAACATGTATTTTTAAACTGCAGTGGTGGATTCTTTAATCTCTTCAGAGCTTTGGGATGAAGAGCAGATAACCTGCGAGAGTGTAGCAAAAATATAATGCCCACACTTCCCAGATTTATCAGTGTTCTGGAGTTCTTTAAAAGCTTTCAAGATAATAATACCAATAACTAATAGTCTTTACTAAGAAAGAATTATTAGTAATAATTATCCTGCTTTTATTGTCATAATTTAAAATTTTGGAATATGTCCTCCTGCTGTGAGGGATAGATAAGGAGAAAGAGGAAAGCAAAAAAAGACTTTGAGATTTTTTACCTGAAAAGTTGTTGATTTATTAATTTTTCCTTATGAACATTCAGCTTCTGTGTTTATTTTCTGAACGTTTGCAAGCAGTTTCAGATTATCTTTGTAAATGCCTGTGCTTGCAATGAAAGATCACCTTTTCTTGATTTTTAAAGTAGCAAAATAATTCTTGCACAATAATGGTTGCTGGGTTTTTCGGGGTATGCATGACAAGTAGGAAAACACTGCCTACTCAGATGAGATGCTACAGACCACAACTGGATGGCTACTTGCCAAAATTTTCTTTTTTTTTTTTTTTTTTACTCCTCTTGCAGCTGGGAGAAAAAATATCCCTTGCATAATATTGCAGTGTGCTGTATAAAAAATATGAATGAAAACCTTCTGCTTTCAGAGGCTCACAACTTCTTTTTAACCATGTTCATGTTCAAAACACGAGTGTGTTACTTAAGAATGAGACAGTTTATTGTTTCTCAAATAATCTCTGAGTTTTTATCCTTCTTAATTCCATGTGTGTACTTCTACATCTTAAAGCATTTAGAAAATTATTGCAATATTAGGTAGTTATGATTGTGAAATCAGTAGGAAACTATTTCTCTTTGAAACCAGAGATTATGATATTTATGCAGGAAAACCTGAAAGGTAGTAAAAATGGATTAAGTGACCATTAGATGTTAGCCTTCTCTGGTATCATTAGAGAAGGGCATTTTGGGGGTTAAAAATAAAGAAAAAATATTTTCAGAACTGTTTTTGCAGAGATAAAGTTTGGCATCTGTCACTCTCGTTACACTTGACTTCTTTTTGTGCTGGAACAGCAGAGAAAAAAATAGCATACAGCAGGATTTTTGTGGGTGATTTTAGTTTGTTTCTTTTTCTTATGGGTTTTTTTGGGTTTTTTGTGGGTTTTTTTTAATCAAATACTTGGTCCTAAACATTTGTACCTAGAAATTTCTCTCAGAAAATAGTTTTTCCGGGGGTTTTTTGGTGTTTGATTGCTTCTTTTCCAAAAAAAAAAAAATCTGTGAGTAACACATACTTTCAAATGCCAGAACAGGAATCTTGATACTCAGTAATAAAAATACTGAGGTAAGCAATTAACTGACCCCAGGGCTGGTTTCCTTAATATTTCCCTTACATCACAGCACATATCTTGAAGTAAAGGTTGGGCTTCTTAGGCTTTTTAAAGAACATGTGGGGCTTTTTTTAAATACCAAATCCTGCTCGCCATGCAAGAGCATTTTTTTTGCACATCTATCTAGAAAATGTGTAAAGTTCATTTCACCTATATATATATAGAGAGAGATATATATATATATATATATATATCCAGCTGTAACACCACATGGTCTGTGGGTGGACTTTGCATGCTGCTTTTCAGAGTGCTTTTTCAGTTTAAATCCCCAAATTATTTCAATATGCTTTTGAATTACAGAGTGACAGGAACAAATATATCATTTGTGCCACATTTTAGGCCTTTACTCTTCTAACTGCCAATGTTTTGTTAATCCTTGTCCAACATACAGAATGAAAAAAGAAAAATCGGGAGAAGGTTTATCTGAAAATTAATTTTAAAAACGTGTAAGAATATTTGTATCTCATCAGCATCATATGACACTGGCCATAATAAATCATGACCCATTATGTGACTTTTAAAAATAAAGTAAGTTAGAGAGAATTATGAAAAACTGTCTTGATTTATGATTTATGATTGTGTAAGATATAATCTGAACATATATCATATATTCAATTAGAAAAACAACAGGACACGTATGAATGCTGAAGTCAATAATCACATTGCAGGAAACAGTATTCAAAAATTGTGAGAGATAGAGTTAGTTCATTATTTCCTCCCTCTGTCCAAAATATCTTATCAAACCAGGCAAATGCTTTAAATAAGAATAATAAAATTAAGTGTTACTGAAAATTTACAAGACTTAACTTTGGGCTCCTTTTTATTGTTTCTCTTCTTTTTAGATCAAAAATAATACTGTATTTGCTTGTAGCTTTCCCTTTTTTCCAGATGGAAATCAGAACTCTGACTGAAATATTGCTTTAAATAGAAACAGCATTTAGATCAAAAATATTTATTTTTTTTCTGTGCCTCTGAATCAAAACCACTAGGCATTATTTGATCATGTGGTCCTCTAAAGAAAAATTTACAATGTCCATATCTTTCAAACAGTGAAAAACTTTTCAAAGAAAGGCAAATTTCTGAAGAATGCCTTTCTTGCAGAATTGCAGCAACTAGTCAAAATTATTATCAGTTTGACATGATCCTGTATCAAAAGGTTTGGGTTTTTTTTCCTTCTTTTGGACCACTGCATCTTCCAGTTACCCATTGTGCTGCATCTTTGCAAGCTGTAATTTGGGTTTTGCTTCACAACGCCTTGACTGCTGTGGAAGAAACACAAGCCAGGTATTTGATTTCTAAATTGGCACGGAGAACCCTCGCGTCGTCTTCTAGCAGAGCGATCAATTTCCATGAGGTTGAGACAACCAGCAGAACTCCCTTTTCCTCCCTTGTGTGCAAAGGAGACTGCCATGTTAACTGCACAGTTTTGGTGAAGGATTGGCAAATAAAAACACTCTTCTCCGGGAACTTTCAGTTACACCTGTTGCAGGTTCTGCATTTTTTCAGTGGAGCACGGAGGCTTTCATGAGAGGAGCTCCCACAGAACCTTGGGGAAATTTCTGCATTTGCGTTCCAGCGAGGGAAAAGCTCATTTGTCACAGTCCAGTGATTATTTACATTCACAGCTGAAGAATAACTATTCTTAGCTCAGTCAGGAAGTCCTGATATAGCTTTGTCCGTGGCATCGTGAACTTCCCTGTGTTTGAGTAAGGAATGAGCAAGGATCAGTTCGGGGAAAAAAAAAAAAAAAAGGTTTTCCCTTTGTCTGTCGTGAGCAGTAGCTGCTGCTGGGAGGAACTGCAGATTCCAGGTTCTTTAGAAGAGCCATGTGAGAAGGGTTAAGGAAGGGAGAGCAACCCCTGCAACCAAATCCTGCTGTTAATGGGCGCAACCAGGATAAAAAATTGTCGTAGGAAAAGCCACGCGTAGCCCCTGACATTTCCCCTGAACAGCTGGGAACTGGCACATCTGGAATGCTCTCCCATTCTGCCTCAGGCTTTGTTGGACCCCCAGGACTTCAGAATGAGATCATGCTGCTGCAGCTGACTGTGTGCACTGACAGAACATTCATGAACACCCTTCACCCCTTTGCGTGTTCTTGTCTGCAAAGGAGGGAGACTGAGCGCAGAAACATCTCTGGAAGACAAAAGCAGGATATGCATTAACGTGTGTCAATATCCATGGGAAACCCAGTTTTTCTGTCCTGCTCTACCTTGGTTTTTACCATCTTGCCCTGCTGTACACGACAGAGCATCCTGTGGACTCTCCAGGTGTCTCCTCAGTGGTTGCCTGAAGCGCAGCAGATTTCATTCCAGGAGGAACAAACCCTGCTTGAGATGTCTGTTCCACAAACCTGGGCGAGACAGCTCTGATCATAAAGAGCTTCTGCATGCAGGCAGGAGACAGGAGGAATGAGAGGGACACCAGGGCAATCTCAGAGGGCCACACAGGTGCCAGGCAGAGTATCTAACGCAATGTGAAATTCCCAGAAGAGCACGTGATTCAATGCAACACACTGTCCTTTTATGTATGATGTCTAAAGTGGCAAATAACCGCTGCTCTCCTTAGCAAAGTGTCCAGAAAATATCTCAGCATCCCCTGAATGGATGCATAAAGCGTATTTCCTTCACTAAGATATATAGTATGGCTTTGTCATCGAAGGAGATGTAACCTTTTATACACTGATTTCAGCTCCAGCAGTAATCCTGGACACACACATATCTACTGAAAAGGGATTTGCAAAGCAAAAGTGCAAGCAGGGCAGCCATTTCTTGGCTCGTTAAAGACGCTTATTTAATGTTTATAGCTTTGTTTTCCTCAAATCTTCAGAGTCATAAATAGATCTTGTTAAATTTTCAACTGGAACAAGAGTCAAGAAGCGTGTCCTAGCATTCATTTTTGAGGGGATCTATACTATGTTTTCACAGAAATGAAGACTCGCTCAGGCCCAACTTCCCAGCAGGGGAACTGATTTTAAAATATGGAAAAATGTTTTTCAGGGAGATTAACCAGAATCCAGTGAACAAAATGGAATTTGGACCTATTTTTCTACACGTCAGTTCAATGCTATAAAGATCCAGCCAGTTTGCTGTGCTGAAAAATGCAGAAGGCCCCAGGGCTGGGGCAGCTCTGCAGGTGGGGTCTCACCTGAGGGGGACAGAGGGGCAGGATCCCCCCACCCCTGCTGCCAACGCTGTGGAGATGAGCCCAGGACACATTTGGCTTTCTGGGTTGCAAATGCACGTTACCATGTTGGGTTTTCATCAACCATCATCCAACGTGCTGTGGTGGTGATTTTGTTGTGGTGGAGACGGAACATTTAAACTTTAAAATGCAATTTTCAAATGCTGCATTTCAAATCCAGACCCTGCCACTTGGCTTGTGATGAGCAATTTCCCCTCCCTCAGCCTCCATTTTCCCTCCTCCAAAGCGCAGACATTGAAACTGATCTCCTTTACAAAGTACTTTGAGATTTACTGATAAAAAGTACAGGAGAACGGCAAGATAACTTTAATTATTTGACGTAATTAAGAACTTAATGGGACTTAATGCCGTGATGATGTAACGTTTGTATTTTCTTTGGGTTTTCAGTGCTTTCTTTCCAGCTTAGTAAACTGATGGGTAGGAGCTGATGGAATAATCCATTGTGAAGAAACAAAGAAATAGACATCTCTGCCTTTCAAAAATTAATAGCAGTGTTAAATCATGCAGCCTAAGGTCGCAGCTCCCAAACCTCTGAATCCAAAATTTCATTCCGAGCATCGCTTGACAAGCCTAAGAAGTCCCACACAGAAGCCCTGTAGGAATCCATAATAACGCAGAAACGGAGCTGCAGACATTAACGACGACTGCCTCAGCATGGAAGTGGAGATTTCCCTGTTTAGAACTGGCAGCTGAGGCCTGAGGGAGAACAAACAAACCTACAGAGACCTGTGATAAAAACACAGGAGCTGAGACTGCTGCTTCAGAAGCCTGGCTCTCAGCAGTGCTTTGGAAATCCACTCTCTGCACGGATAAAATGAAGACGCAATTAACTTGTCCCGAGACTCTGGGTAAGTTGTCCATTGCTGACTTTGTGTTCTTGCTTTTAGGCTGAAAAATTGGAGTAAGTTAGAATGTTGGAAGTTCATTCATCTGTACCAATGAGAAAACAGAGCCATGGCAGTACAAAAATGCTGTAAAATACGCTGCAAAATAAATGTAAAACAACTCAACGAAAGATGCTTGGCCCAACTCATGGTTTATTGACAATACTGGGAATCTGTCTGGGACAGCACCAGCTCCACTTAGCAGGGAGGTACCACAGCCAAGTTCTTAGCTCATCAGTCCTCAGGTTGGCATTTTTTTTTGGCAGAATCTGGTTCTATTCAAACAAAGGCAAGGTTTTCCATATTATTTCCTCATAACTGGATTAGGCAAATGGAGGCTTGGGAGATATTGGAGACAAAGGGCTTGAAACTTGCAGTTATTACAAATGAAGGGAACAAAATATCGTAGAGAGAAGACATAGGCTACTTCTGACATCCCTATAGCTTTGTAATTATTTACTCACTTCTATTGACTCTCCTTTGAGCATTTGGAAGCAGAAGGAGGTTCAACAGGAAGAGCACAGCCCTAAAGTTTAGAGCACGTTCACAAGCCTCCTATTAATTCAGCATTGCTGGCTCAAATTAAAGATTAATCCCATCTGAAGCTATGGAAGCATTTAATTATGGTTTGCCTGTATTGTGCATTCCCTTTATTCTTTAAACCCTAAATTTTACCCAAGCTAAATTAACTGAAAATCCTTAATTAGCCAAAGCTGGTATGCTAGCCGAGCTTCAGTAGTGAGCTTAAACCTGAAAACAGGTGATCCCCAAAAGTTAATAAATGTTTATATGACCTGCATGCAGATTTGCTCCCAGTTTTGCTTACAAGTGTGGTTCCTGTCTCGTCATGCTGGTAACAGAACAACAACGTGGGGAAGGAGTTTTCCATATTGCACTATTTTGCCCCAATTCCAGGGTTACGCCGTGCCAGCTGAGAGCTGATGAGCTTCATCTCTGTGAGTGTTTAGCTTTCTTTTCATAAGGAAAATGAAATCTTGTCTTTTTTTTTGTAATCTGAATAAATTTAGAGGGGATGGGAATGGGGCCTTTGTAATAAGGTGAGAATAATGACACATCCATCAGATTCCTCGTTTTATTTATCAGTTTTCTTTTCCTATAATAAGCTCAAAATTAATTACCACGGCCTAGACATGCTACAAAATGTTTAGACAGCTGTCTAAGTGACAGATGTGCCTTTTGAGCACAGGCAGTGCTCCCAGCACAGGAAGTATCCCAGTGTTATGCCGTGTTCTTGTACCCTCTTATTCTCCTCAGATTCTGTTCTTGGCCATCCTCAGGGGTGTCTGTCTGCCAGGGGTGTTGGAACAAGCAGGTTCTTGTTTCGACCCAACACAAATAATCTAACAGCTCTCTTAGAGAATGTATTGAACCCTTCCTCACTTTTCCTGACGCTGCCCTGGCTTTACAGATGTCGCTGCAAGAACACACCTCCATCTCCGTGTCCCACAGCTGGTGCAAGTGACACGGAGAAATCACAAGGTGCTGCGGTGGTTGCTCATCCTGCAAAGGTTTTTCAGCTCTAGGACCCTGAACACAGGCACATGGTCTGGTCAATGATGATTATCGGGGCTGTCTGCTCTCTCTGCTCTTCCTAGCATAAACGAAGACCTTTTAGCCCAAAATCATGCATGGCAGTGTCACGTGAATGGGAGGGCAGGGGAAGCTTGAAGGAGATGGTGGTGGAAACTCTGGGATTCATTAGGACAAGTGGAAACCCAAAGTATGTACCAGAACAAGAGTCAGTGTAAGTAAATCTCAAGAAAGAAGACTTTAGTTATGTGTGCATATTGAGGAGTGAGGTTATAAAGCTGCTCATCACAAAATGCAAATTAAAAACTGTAATTACGTTTTTCCTGGTTTAGAAAGGAAAGTGCATGAGAGTCCAGGAGAATTTCCTCCTTTTCTTCAGGTGGAAATGCAGCCACGAAAGAAGAATCAGACTCTCTGCTGGCAGCGCTGCCTTCCCCAAGCCCAGGCCAAGGGTGTAGCAACACAAGCGATGCGACAGGAAAAGTAAAATTGCTGACTGACCCAGAGATGGAGGTCACTCCATCCTTCAGGCTTTGGAGGGGCTTGCAGTGATGTGAGAATTAACCCCCTGAGATCCAGAGGCCACGACTCTCCTGCCCAGTGGCCGGGCTTGAGATTACACAGTGTCTTCACCAGTCCAAAACAACTCTCTAACCAGAACTGAGAGCTCTCACTGGAGCTGCTACAGGTGGTACAGGTATTCCAGAGAGAAATTTATGGCTTCATTTAGCAATCTGCATTTCGTGCTAGCATGAGGGTACTGCAAGTGGAACAGGCAACAAGGCTGGCTACCAAAATATGTGCATTTTTGGTGTGTAAATAAGTTGTTCATACAGAGACAGTGTTTGGTTGCAGGTTGTTTCTTGGATTCATGGACATGAGGTCTCACTGCTCATATCTCCTTACTCCACATAATTTAATAATTTAAGTCCATTACCTAATTTTTTTGCTGCTTTGTATTACCACTCTTTTGCTTCTGTCCACTCCAAATGTCTCCTTGTTGCTGGCACTCTCACGCGCTGAATGTGCTCACTGCTTGGGCCCAGTTTATGCTCTTTTATCCTCCCAAAGATACTGCTGTCATTTGCACTGTTGTGACTTCAGGGTTTGCTCCAAAGAGTAATTGAATTTTAGAAAAAAAAAAATGACCCAAAAAATACATTTTATTTAAACTGATCTTGCAAGGGTCGTGGGATAGACATGCTCTTCCAGTCAGGTCTTTTTGTACTGCCAGATCCCTTAGAGATTTTTGTGAGGTGCAACTCAGTCTCTAGGACAAAATTCTGGTTAGTAACATGATGTCCCTGCTGCCACTCTGTCAGCAGAGAAACACCTGATTTTCCAAAACTTCATAAAGTAAATGGACTATTTAGGAAACACTGGGAGAAACTGGGGGGGGAGGAGGGGGGAGGGGAAAAACTCTTTTAAGAACTTCACAGGAGACTTTGTGTGTAGGGTAGTGATGAATAACTGTCTCAGAAAAGCACCCCAGACAGGTGCAGAGCGCCAAGGATCACCAGATTTTCGTGCCTGGAGCTTCCACTGAGCACCACCACCCACAAAAGATTTCCAGATTGGGTCAAAGCAGTGAGACAGATTTTCTTGCCAGAAGACAACTTGTCCCCTGTTGTTTCTGCCTTGCACTGCTTGGGTAATGTCCTTGGGGGAATATGTAACAATGATGGAAAACAAGCTTTTCAGCTTTTGTTCTCACCAGCCTGTCACTGGAAGGGGGGAAAAAATACTCAAGGCTTGGGGCAGACCTCACTTCCTTCAGAAATGTAGGACCTCCCAAGTAGGAAATAGTTTGAAGTGAAATTTAAGAGGGAAAATATAAAAAAAATCGTTTAAAAAAAAGGAAAAGAGATGTCTGAGAATGACAAGGGGAAAGCTACTGCAAAAATGAATAATTCAAGAGGACACATGAAAAGGCAGGAGGGAGATTTTGTTACATTAGAAAAACAAATAGCAAATAAAATGCAAATGGGTTTACAATCATATTATCATGCACGTTAATTTCTGCAAAAATTTCATTCCCCATTTCAGAGTCTTCTTCCCTCAAGCCTTCTTCCCTCTGTAGCTGGTACCATTCACAGTCTGTGGTGAGGATCTGAGCCACCAGAGTCAATTTCAATTCCAAATCCAAACATAAGCAATGGCTTGTGAGCTCGCAGTTCCTTTGAGGCTCACCCAACTCCAATTTTGTTTTATTCCTCCAGGGGAAGCATTTTCTCTTTGAAGCTACAGTCCAACCCATTCCATTGCAGGATATAGGCTTAGATTCTCCTCTAGGCTAGCCTGTTGTGGGATATTTTATGCACTGTCCCTCCATATCACACCAACGGAGAAAGAGAGCTCTGACATGTTGAAACTGTAAGTGATGGGGTGATGTTGGGAATTTAGAAGCCAGGAAAACACTCGGTTCTCCAAGCCTCTCTCTGTCTAAATTAACATTTAAAACCAAAAGCATTGTGAATATAATTAATCCAGATGTTTGAAGGTGCAACACTAATGGCAATTTATCTTCTCTTTTGTTCAAAAAAATCTTGGAATTATCACGAGATAGATGGTTACCAGAGGGTTATTACATGTACTGTTTTCTTGTTGCCATGTGCCACAGGCAAGAACTACGCTTCGAAGAGAATCGCTTCTTTCTGAGAACAAAGATAAACTACTGTAAACTAATTGCTAAGCTGCAGTACAGTAGGTAAAACGATGGAAAAATCCTACATTAACGAGTTATAAGAAGTCATCTGGTGTGAAAAATGAGCTTGCTCTAAAAGCACTGATGCCCAGTTGCAAGCACTTTTCGTACAGAACCACAGAATCACAAAAGATTCTGAGCTGGAAGGGACCCATCGGGATCATCAAGCCCAACTCAATGTTTAAAGTGTCAAACTTTCAGTGTTCAGACCAAAGGGGGATGTGCACAAGCTGCTTCTCTTCTGGTTTTTATTGTCTTTTGTTTATAAATCTCCTCTTGTAAGCTTTGTATAGAGTCACACAAGCAGAAAACATTGCCTCAATTAAAGCTGAGTGAGAATCGTCACTTGGGGATACCTGAATACATCACAATTCACACAGGAAAACATCTTCAGAAGCAGGGAGTGATTTTTGACAGGACAAGGGTAGGATTTTCAAAAAAGCAAGTGCTGGGTTCTGTGAGGGGAATTTCTCCTTGTCTCCAACCTCAAAACTGGCATCATTATTAAAAATCTAACATGCACTTACTAATTTCACGGATCTTCTTCCCGCTATTTTCATCGCGCCTCACTTCTATTTTTTCCACTTCATAAAACAATGGGCTAATTCTTTGGGGTGGTGGTATTTTGTATTTTTAGATTGTCTTCTCTTAATCGAATCAAAAGTTTCTCATTTTTAGGAGGCTAAAAAAAATCACCCAAGGGTTTGTTTGGTTTTCACTGGCCTCCCACTGATGTGTGTGCTAGGGACAAGGGATCATTCCACTGTCCACTGACACCTTTAGGAACATGTGGCTGTTCAAGTTTTACCAATACTGGGTTTTGTTACTGTCCTGGGCTCTACAGTTCTGCCAGATATCAGCAAACCCTGCTTAATGGTAGGATCCCTATGCCCTGCCTTTCATCCAAAGAAATCAAAGCGCTCAAAAACGAATCAAAGTTTTGCAACACTTGCTGGCGCACCTCCTGCAAGATTTGTCCTGCTGTAATTAAGGCAGCTTTTGATAAATCAGGATCCTTCATCACCCCTCCAGCTGTGGGGGCCCACATAGTCCCACTGGGATTTTTGGCAAGATCTGCTCATTTGAAATGATGAAGGTTTTTGTCTCAAAACTCTCCCTTTCCTCCCCCACAGCAGGCTGTTTTGTGCAGTGCGCTGCTTCACGCCACTTCTGGAGCAGGCAATAAATGAGAGCTACCACCCCTGTTGCCTCGTCTTTGGATGTGGCAACATCTCGCCCTCCGAGCTTCCCCAACCACACAATTACGCCTAAATTAAAAAAAGAGAGAGAGGGGGAGAGCAAAGAAAAGCAGGAATGCGGGGTGGGTGGGAATTGGCTGATAGGAAAGCAGCTGGCACGAGGAACACAGGCAACCGAGCGTGGAAGGACGCGCGGGTGCTGCCTTGCCAAATCCCTGCAGGGGGGAAAACGCCAGCTAGGTTTCAATGAGTAAGCAATTAACGTCGTACTGGATTCCTGCAAATAAACACCGATATGGTGAAAAAACCAGGCGAATCATTAATGTGAAGGACGCATAGGGTGATTTGTGACAGCTCAAACCAAAGCCGTTCTGTGCGGACTGCCAGTTTCACACAATCGGTATCAGGGTCAGTCTGTAGCTGGATGCTGTTAGCCCAAATTCATGTGGCCAGATGCTCCACAGAGGTGGATTTGGGAGCATTTCAATTAACTTGGTGTAATTAGGCCGATTTCCACCGGCTGATACGTCCCTAGTGGCTCCCTGTACCTTTAATGTTTAAATATTGCTAGTTAAGATTCTAATCACTTTCAAATGGAGAGCAGTGAAATAGAAAACAAGGGAAACACAGATCCAGCAGAAAGGTGTGGAGAGCAGGATACAGGGACAGAAACAAAGCAAATTGATGCACGGTCAGGCACTGCCCAACACTATTTAGTTGCTTCATTTTGGAGCACCAAGGAATATGAAGTGAATGGGGGAAGGGAAAGCAGTGCCAAAGTTCCAGGTTGAATGCACTCTTTTCTCGCTTCATATCCCACTCCAGACCTTGCTCCCCAGGAAATCCTGTTCTCAGTTCTGTCAGAAAAATGTTGTTGGAAGGTGCTCGGCTGGCCTCAGGAGCTGGTCACTGGGACAAACCTCTGCTTTATTGGTGTACCCACGCTCTGATTCAGCCCCAGGGGAGGGAAGCTGTGCTAGAGAGAGATGTTAAGGCTGGCTGAGCCATCCTCCTGGGTGAAAAAGGAATCTACCACTTGATGCAGAGGAGGAGTTTCCCTCCATTTTCTGGGACTAACCTGGTTGGCAAAGGAAGCAGGGAAAAAAAAAAGGCAAGTCCATTTCTTTGCCATGGATTTCTATATAATATTGACTAATTTATTCTGATCCATAAATGTGTATTTCAGGTGCTGTGAGAAAGATTTTTTTTAACATATAATAACCATTGCAGGTGAAGAACCTGGCTTTTGTTTTGATCATGTGAGTTCTGAAGCAAAGTCCACATATATGCTTTGTCTTTCATTTTGAGGGGAAATGACACTGAAAATGCAGGCTTTTTGTGCTAGAAAACACATTTGTGTCCACATCCTGCAGGGCCTCTGTTCTAGATTTCCCTTTTATTGTAGGGAATGTTGCTGCCCATATGTTGCTGACTGAGAATAGAGGCCGTGCTGAGCAACTTATGCTAAATAATATTGCATCAAAACATCCACTGATTTCTTTTTCGGCTTCTCTTGAAGCAGCACCTCGTCCTGTTTCAGCAGGAATAATCCTGCATGGACCTAATGAATAGCTTTGCTCCAGCTTAAAATGGCCTTCAAGTCACCAGATTTAATTTTGCTTTGGCTTTAATTTGTCTGGATGGTTCCAATTTTTGTCCCTCTCTTCTTCAGAACTGAGGCTGGCTAGACCTGGTGGGGGGAAAAATTTGCACCAGCTCAACAAAACAGACCTGTACAAGATTCAGATTGGCATCAAGTTGGAAAGAGTCAAAGAGAAACAGCAAAGGAAAAAAAAAAAAAAAAATATTTCCTATGGCTTAAAAAAAGTTTGCTACAATTATTCCAGCACTCATTGGAGTACTCTTGATTTATTAGATTACAAGTGTTGCCTCGTTCTCCCTACCTTTCCTGTATCACAGTACAAAGAATATATGTTATTGCAGTATCCATAAGCCTGAATTTGGCTTTTTAGGGCACAGCAAAACATGTCAGAAAAAGATGCTTCCTGTTTCAAAGCTCTTGCTGCCTGACCAGGTACTATTACAGAAATGGAATTCCGTGGTCTGCCAGGAAAACAGTGTTTGGTTACAAATGAGAGAGGCCATGATTTTTTTTTCCTGGGAAGCACCTATCTATAGGAAACTGATTCCAATTTGTTTCACTTGAAAAAAAAAAAAAATAAGACTAGATCTTCTGAAGATACGTGCTAATATTTTTTCCTAAGAACTGTACTAATTTTTGCAAGACATTAAACCAAAATTCTGCCAGTGCAATATTTGCATTGAATTTACAAGTTTTGAACTTTTAAATAGAAATTGGAAAAGTTCCACTTCTATCCTGACTGAGGATGGGGAAAGTCACATTTGGGGCACTATAAAAAATATTTTTTAAAGTCCTTTTTAGTCAATGTTTTTAAATTGAATCACCATTGGTTTTATGGCAGCGATATCCATCAGTTTAAGATCTGATGGCTTCTTTTAAGCCTTTTTCTCTAATATCATGATGGAAGGGATGGGTTGTGCCAGTTCCACACTTTTTATGTGTTTGCTAAGCAGGAGTAACTTCCCTGAAATATTTTAGAACGCATGAAATATTAAAATTTTTTTTACCACCCATTCAGAAGTAACTGGAGTATCAGATATTAAACCAGGGTTGTGTCTGGATGTCGGCTATTTTCTGCTTTTTTGCAGAATTTTTGTGTTTGCAAATCATCAAAATGAATGAGCTAGGATTGTCTTCTCTTTGAACATGTGTTGCTCTTGGATGTTTTTCATACCAGTGAGTTGAACAACTTTGTTTTCACATTTGACAACATTTGAAGAAAGTGACAGGGTTGAAAAGCTGCAAAAACTGCTGAGTTAAGGCCTGTTTTTAAATTAAGCATGATGGAAATCTTGCTTTACCTGGAGATGTGTTGCTACTGTGGCCCCCAAGATAGGAAATTTTGTGTTGTGCAAATGCATAGCAAGAGCACGTAGAAGAAAGAAATAAAATTATAATGAAAATGAACCTGAGACCATGGGTTTTCCCAGACCCTAAATTGGAAGGTTGGTGAAATCATATCACTGTAAGGAATTACACCTCCTTTGTCCCCACACACTTGTTGCCATGACTACATTGTTATTTTTATTTTCAGTCTCGGATATTTCTTCATCTCATAAAGTGCTTAAGAGCTGACTGTAGAGAGCCACAACCAAAGTCCCTCCAGCCCAGTAACTTGCTCCTGGCAAAGGCCCAAAAAGTCTTACTGGAGGAATGGTATTTTCCTATAATCTTTTTCTGGTCTCCAGCAGTTTCCAGTTGAGGACAGCCCTAGACTGGAAGAGTTTTATGTGTTCTCTGTAATGCTCAACATCGCCTTCTGCAAACCCATCCTACCACTCCCTCAATCCGTGGTGTTATCTTTTAGCATCTTCAGCAGCCACTGATGTGGAGCTGTATGGGATAATCAAGTATGGTGGCCCCTCATGCCACCCTTTTTTTGCTCTGAACCTCCCTGTCACACCCATAGGTTTTGTCTTACACTGAAGAAGCATTTTAAAAAGGTACGCGTGGCACAGTTTTTGTGATAGAATAAGCGCAGATCCAATTTCCTGCTATTCCCCAAGTTCTCTGTGTTCCATGAATTATCTGCATGGCCTCTGTTCGACCTAAAGTGGGAGGATCTTAAGGAAGTCTTCAGCCATGAGGTGGGCGGATATGGAGAATGTGGAGTGCCGTGGATTAACCCCATCCAGGAATCCAGCACCATGCAGGCACTCACTCAGTCTCGACCATGGGCTGGGGGAGACAATTGGAAGGGTAAAAGTGAAAAAACTCCTGGGTTGAGACAAAGACAGTTTAATAGGGAAAGCAAAAGCTGCACACACAAGCAAAGTAAGACAAGGAACTCATTCCCTGCTCCCCATGGGCAGGCAGGTGTTCAGCCATCCCCAGGAAAGCCGGGCTCCATCACTGGTGGCTTGGGAAGACAAACGCCATCACTCCAAATGTCACCCTCTTCCTTCTGCCCCAGCTCTGGGTGCTGAGCCCAACACCATATGGTCTGGAATATCCCTTGGGTCAGCTGGGGTCAGCTGTCCCGGCTGTGTCCCCTCCCAGGTCCTCGTGTCCCCTGGCTGGCAGGGCACTGTGAGGAGCAGAAAAGCTTTGTTGTGCAAACACTGCTCTTCAATAACTAAAACATCCCCGTGTTATCAACACTGTTTACAGCACAGATACAAAACACGGCCACACGCCCGATACTGTGAAGGAAATTCACTCTGTCCCAGTGAAAACCAACACTTGGAGCAAGGTTCTTCTGAGAGGTTTAGAGCAAGAGCAGAGAGGGGTAAAAGGCACAAGTTTCAAAACCAGAAATTCTGACTTGATAAGAGGAACAGCTTTTTCATCAAGATGTGATCAAACTGAAGAGTAAGAGCCAGGAGAAGTTATGGGTCATCCATCCTTGGCCTTAGTCAACACTTACATGGTCCTGGAACAAGCTGAGCTGGTTGAGCAGAGACTAGAGCCTCCTGAGGTCCCTTCCGACCCGAATTGCTCTGTACTACAGTGATCCTGAAGTTTTTGATGTCTCTGGGCCTCAGCCTATAAAATAAGGGCATTTCCCTGCCACTGCTGAGTGTTGTGAAGCAGCATGAAAACAGCAAAGGCTTCAAACACCTGGCAATTAAGACATGCTGCTTTCACAGGTTCAGTATTTAATGTTAACCAGAGTGCAGCTCTATGAGGAACAACTGCACAAAAAAAATTTATGTGCTTATAGAGGCTTTAAGGTTTGGGGGCATTGATTGACTGGTTTAGTTTGGTTTGGTTTGGTTTGGTTTGGTTTGGTTTGGTTTGGTTTGGTTTGGTTTATTTTGTTTTGTTTTGTTTTATTTATCCTAAAATGGCAATGAATCATTTGGAAAACTTGTGCTATGACTTTACCCAACATATATCAATTAAAATCCCACCCCAAAGCAGCATTATCTACTGATCTCTATCCAAGGGGAATTAAGCACTAGTTGATGCTGAAAACGGTGTTGCAATTAGGTATCATAGCAAATTAATTAATCTCCAGATAATCTGAATTTGCATAGTGAAATTAAGGCAACCCTTCTAGGGCACTAGTAACCAATAACAGGGAAGTGAAATAAATGATTTAGAAAACAAGCAGCAAACACAGGAACCTCTCCGAAGCCACTGGAGCACATAAGAAGTAATCTCTCACAGACAAAGGGGACGTGGGACCTGGTGGGAGTGAAGTGCTAGACTATAAATTAGACTCATAAGCCTTGCAGTAAATTGCTCTTGCTGTTTGTAATGTTAAGCAGTGGGTTAATCTTTTTTTTTCCACAAAGATGGGAAAATTCTTATTCAAATGTAAGGCATCTTTTAAATGTGGAAGTGACCTACCAGCTTAAATAGAAATCTCCTTTGGTGAGATGTAAGTTCTTATGTCCCTGTTGGACCTTAAATTTAACATGCGAAAACTGGGTCATCTGATTTGTCATAGTTGATTTGGGGTCACTGCTCTTTCTAACTTAACGTTGTTTTGGGGTGGTTTTTTTTATGTTCTTTAAATATTGATGTAGAGCCAGTCCAGAAGATCAATATATTTAGTGCTGCAGGCTGCCCAGATTACATTCACTGCTTTAAACAGATGCTTGTCCATGTGGAAGGCTTACAATGTTGAAAGATTTGCCTGAGACTCGGGAAAAATGTATTTTTACGAAGACAAACAGGATTGACACCTGAAACACAGGTTTTTTACTAGTTCTTACCACTTCCTTGGTTTCATTTCCTTCCCAGGGTTGATAATGCCCTTCAGCCTGTGTCACCTTTCTGGTTTGCTACAGAGGAGTTCCCCACACTCTTGGCCATGGCTGAGCATCTGGTACAGAGGGAAACAGGAAAGACAAAAGTCTTTGATGAAACAACAAGAGAAAACTCAAATTTGATGAATATCCATGTCTTGCTTCTGTTGGAAATCATTTGGGAAGCCATCATTCAATTTCCCTCAACAAAATTCCCTCTGCAATTAATGCATGTCTCCTAAGTGAAGTCTCGTTAGAAATAAGAAATGCATTTTGGATCACTGTCTTAATGGTTTCAAGAAATTTCTTAGCCAAAGATACTGATTTCTACATTCGGCCCATGGAAAGTTATCTCTATTATTTTTGGTTCTCTCTTCAGAGTGACACAGAGGATTATTTTTCTATTTTGAGACAAATTTCCAGAAACTTAAAAATGTCTAGCTACCAAAAATGTAGAAAATGCTAAGCTACATGGCAAGTTCAGACAAAAACTAGAAGACAAACTGAGAAAAGAAAAAAAAACCAAGCAAATTTTGCCCTGCAAACTTTGTCCTTTTTTTTCAGACTCAGAGAAAAAATTGAGGGCCAAAGAATGGCAGAAGTTAATATGATGCTAATGCAGAACTTTCTTGTGTTTCCCTTTACATTTTCCTAACATTTTAATGGTGAAATCTTTTGAAGTCACTGGTTCCAATCTCTTGGCTTTACAGTCAATCATTTTGGTTTACTCTCTGAATCAGAGAGAAGATATTTGCCAAAATCCAAATGTTTCACAGTAACCATTCAATTTTGGACTTTTTTTTTTTTTTTCCCAAGGAAGAATTTTAAATTCAATGAAAGTAGGCACTTTGTTCCTGGTTCTTTTGACCAAAGTAATAGAAGCAAAATTTTAATTACTTGGTTTTTTTTCTTGTTTGATCAGCTCTGGTTCTGATCCGTTCCATGAAACAGCAGACAATTTTTGTAAAAGCAATTGTGCACCTAGAGAAAGGCTTTTGTGATGTTCCATTCCTGTGGCACCGCCTTGCTGGGGAGATTTTATGTAATTATGCCGTTTCTTGCAGCCTGTGTGTTTGCATCTCTTGAATGAAGGTGAGTTATTTACCTCCCACTGTGTTTTGGCAATTTGAACTACAACTTAAGTGTGGAAAACGCTGTGTATTCTGACTGGTGTCAAGTCACCATAGCTCCCAAATGTGTTACTAACCCTGTAATTTCTTTGCTACATGAAAACCTTCCGCTCCGTTCTTGCATCACGGGCTCCTGTTACAAAGCAAGATTAAGAGGTAGCTGCTCAGAAATTCCTCAGGCACTCCCAGGGCAAAGACAGACACTTTCCTCCCCTGCACCAGGGGTTTGGAAGCCTGTAAATATGGGAATCTCCAGAATTTTAGTACTTATTTTTCAAATCTCTAATTACAAAAAAAAAAAAAACAAAAATAAAATCATAATTTCTACTGAAGTTCTGGACCCTAAATGACCTCCATGGCTCTTTCTTATTCACCCTGTCATCTGGCTGTCAACTTTAATTCCTCCACTGATCTTCTTACTTTTATGAATAGAGGAGCACAATTTAAGCTCTTGTGCTTTTAACTGAACGAGTAAACATGGAGTCCAACTCAATTAACTGAGTTACCAACGTGCCTTCCTGTTCAAAGACTAAATTAGGACTGGAGAAAGTAAGGAAAACATTCAGTGTGGTCTTGTCAGATTTATCTAAATAATAGGTTAAGAGAAGGACAAATTTATAATTAGATGCATTTTTGTTTCACACGCACCTCACTGGCTCCATAATTTACATTTTGCTCTCATTAAAAATAGATGCAGCTGTCAGAGCACCAGCACACACCCTGCACATTCCATACCTGCCCTGAGCATAACATTTGTGTGCAGGATTGCAGTTCTCTTGTCCATCTCACCTTTCATGCTTCACTCATGTGCTACAGTTATAAAAACAGTAAAAAGACCAATGGACTCCCTCCTGCCATTTTTCGGGAATCAGGTGTGGCATCACTTGTGACTGCAGGGAGCTGGGCAGATAAAACTCAGATTTACATGAGGAGCAAAGCTCCACGTTTTCCTATTCACTGATAAAAGGTAGGATAAGCTTCTTGATCAGAAAACACGTGTTACATGTTGATTCCTTTTAGCAGAGATCAGGCATTACTACTGTGATTGAAAGCCCACTGAGGTTTTTCGTGTCCCTTCACACTCAGTAGTCTCAAGGACATATTCACAGTATAGGAAGAACAGCACTGCTGAAATCTGTTGCTTAGTGTTGCCTGGCTGGGCCTTCAGGTCTCGTTGGTTTGACACCCAGCCTAAGACATTTTATTCAAAATTATTTATTATTTCTACCACAAAATTATTAGTGGTAGAAAACTGCATATTCATACATAGCTTACCCAGCCATCAGGAGAGGTGTACACCGGCTGAGGCAATGCTTCTATACCCTGCTCTGCTGCATTAATTCTCACTGTGCTTATTTCCCCTTTTTCACTTCAATTCTTCATTGACTCTGCCTTCATTGACCCCCATGTTCACTGTCTGCTCTTTCCACCTCATTCTTTCAGAGAGTAAAATCATAATGTGAAAAATGCATGGTGGTGATAGCCAGATGTTTAAGCATGAGCTTAAGTCTAGCCAGTAGTGGTGCTGCTCTTTCTGAGAGCTAGACCAGGTTTAGAATTGAAAAACGTTAAGAATGAATATGAATCCTCATAACAAAACGGTGCAGTATAAAAAGACCTGAAGATTTTTATTTTTTTTTAACTATGCTGAGTTCTGCCAGGCACAAGAAAAAGAAAATACGAGAGTGGGGTGGAGTTTTATGCATTTTAATAGTGGAACAAGTTGCTCAGGTAAACCTGTTTATACTGATTGAACCGGTAGGAGAACATCTCTCTGTGCATGTCTTCTCTGCTCTGAAAAGAAACGCAGGGACATAACACAGTACAGAAAAACACTAGGGGAAAGTCAGCTAGTAGGAAAGACTTCTGCCCCCTAGACAAGTGTTGTTGCAATTCTATCCCAGTAGCTAAATTAGGGCAATAGAACTTCCCTACCTCTGAAGACAGAGACAAAAGACTGGAAGGTTTTAGGTGATGCAGTGTCAGGGTCCATGAGGATTCTAAAGTTTGCACCAGCTCTGCCAAAGTGAACGTGGTTCTTCCCTCTGACACTGCTTGGGCAAACAGTGGGCTGAGATTTATTGCTGGCTTTGGCTATGGTCACTTTTACTGGTTTTTATTCATGGTTTTTATTTCCATCCCTGGAGATCTATCCCACCAATTTGTCCAGCAGTTCTGTGTAAGCCCTAAAGAATGTTCTGTGGGTCAAGGCATGCTTCTTTCACCATGTGTCTAAACAGCCCTGATAAAATTGGGATCTGACTTTAAATTAGGTTTTTGGGTGGGAATTTAAATTCATCCTAAAATACTTGCTATTGATTAATACATTTTTTCCCTTCTGGTTTTTTTTTTTTTTTTTTTTTTTTTTTTT
>VZTA01025957.1:365779-381395 GCA_013398855.1 Mohoua ochrocephala | reverse complement strand
GGAGGGCAGAAGTGGGGAAGGCGGCTCCCCCCTCCCCACCCCTCCCGAGCTGGGACCCGGTGGAAACGATCCCACACTGCGCCTGCTGCCAGCGCTCCCCAGGCCTTTATACGGCCGCCCCGGCATCACGTGGCGCCCGCAGCAGCCCCCACGGGGCACGGCGAGGGACTGCCCGGCCCGGCCCGGTCCCCAGGGACCGTGTCCCCCGCCCAGGATGCTTTCGAGGAAAGGCGCTGCCCGCTCCCCGGGCGCTCGGATGCCCCCGGCTTCGTCTGGAGCCGGCTGCTGCAGGAGGGGGGCGACCGACGCTGGATAAAGCCCCTCCCCGCCCCAAGAGCCCCACGGTGCTGGAGGCTCTCAGACCCCATTCCTGCGCGATGCGACGGTCGCCTTCCCCGGCGCGGGGTTCCGCCGAGGGTCCCTTCTTCCCCTGAGGGCTGCCCATCCCCGAAGCCGGGGGATGAGCTGCAGACCTCCCGCAGTCTCGCCGACAGGGACCCTCACTCCGCCAGGACCGAGCCTCCGGCCCCCTTGAGGGGTCGTGTGAATTTGGGGATCCTCGCTCCCCTTCTCCACGCGCTTACGTCACCGACACGTCACCGAGGCCGGAGCACCCTGCCTGGAAACCCGCCTCCTCCGAGGGCTCCCACGGAAGGGATGCTGCGCCCGGCAGGTGCGGCCCGGAGGGCGAGGAGCAACGCTCTGCCGAGCCGAGCCTCCCGCGAGAAATAACCAAAGCAAAGGCTGTGCGCGTCCGCGGGGTGCTGGGACCGCGCCCGAGTCCTGCATCTCCGCCCGACGCGGCTGGCCCGGCCGGGTACCACTTTCCAAGGCGGCCCACCCACAGCCCGGCCAGGCCCCAGGAACCCTTCGGGAAGGGGAGTACCCTGCGGCCTCGGGATCTCCTGTCTGCCGCTCTCCTGCCTCCGCTTCCCTGACGGCTGGCAGGAGGAGGCGGTGGGCAGCAGACACCCACCTTGTCGCGGGCTGCAGGCGAAGCGGGAGAATTTTCTTCTAAACAGAAGCACACAAGGTCCCCGGGAGCCAGCGCGGTGTCCCCGCGGGTGGCAGAGCCCCGCTGCCCCCCTTGCGGCTGCCCTGGCACAGTCCGGGGAGCACGGCCACGGCTGAAGCTGCCCAGCCCGTGTCCCGTAGGTGGTTGTGACAGCAGGTTGTCCCTGTCTCTACCGCGGACACTTTGAGTCACGCTCGCACTGTTAGGTTTTGGTTTGGTTTTTTTCCCCTGGAGGCTCTGCAAACACGTATCTGCTTTCCCGTGGGAGGATGCTTGGGGAGGGAGGAAGGGATGGGTTCCTCCAAGGGGGTACCATGAGGAGATGTCCCCCCGCCAGGGCCACGTTCAGCAGTGTGAGAATCCGCGGTGATGAATTGCCAGTCTCTGCCGTTAACAGGTGCGAGCATTTGGTGATAAAATCTCCAGCACTAATACCGGGGACCCGGGCCAAACAGCTGCGCGGCCCCGCTTCCAAATGCCGGTCACAATTACTCAAGCCCTAACGACTCGGTGCACAGGCTCGGCGAATTCGGGGGGACCCCGAGAAGAGGGCAGAAGCGGACGGCTCCGTCCGCGAATCTCCAGTGGAAGCAGCGATTACAGAGCCGGAGCCTCTGCGCGGAGTCTGTCTCATCCTCCTCCCTCGCCGCCAGAGCGGACATCGGGGAGAATTTCTCGATCGGAGGGGAAAAGTAGAGGGGAAAACTGTGGTGAGAGTTTCTCAGGAAGGTGGGAAGTCTGTCCCGCGGGCGCGTGTCAGCTCTGGGGGAGCTTTCCTGAGTTTTCACTTTTATACTTCTTCGACGCTCCTAACCTGTGTTCACAACACATATGCAAATATTTCCCTCTCATATGTTTGCGTGTATATATACGTATATTCAACTATACCGATATTTATATTCTTTCCTTTCCTGATATATATTTTTTCGTATATACATATATATATATATATAATTGTCTAACACGGAGAAATGCCTCGGAGATGCCGCATCTTTCCTACCGACATTGTTTAAACTCTCCGTTCATCAGCCCGGTGGAAAGGCGATGGGAAGAACAAATGGAAGAGAGCGGAGAGGGAAAAGACCCGAGCCGCTTTCCGTTTTTATTAAATAAAATAATAGTTATGCCTCCCCTACATAAACGAAAGTGTCATAAAAAATTCCGAAGCAGCTGCCAGAGATTTCGACCACACACACAACGGGGCGATTGAATTTCCACTTGGTGCATTTCATGGCAGCGAGGAACCGCCGGGAGCTGCGCCTTGTGCCTCTGCAGGGCGGCGAAGGGGAGGGCGGGGGGGGGGCAGCAAAATGACGCGCTGCGAGCGGACGGGGACAGAGGACACCGCCCGGGGGATGCCCCGGGGGAGAAGATGCTCGGCCGACCCCCGCACCCCCGCGGTGCCCGGTCGCAGGGCGGCTGCCTCCCGATCGCTCCGTCTGGAGGCTGGTCCCGCACGGCTCGAAGTGAAACAGATGTGGGTGTCTGCTGCCTGCCCACCCCTGCCCTGCCCCGGCTGCCGGCTCTCCCCCTGTCTGGAGAGGTGGGCAGACTTCGGGGGGAGCCCCCGGCAACGGGGAACTCGGGTGGAGCCGCTTGCTGCTGTACTCGTGGTCATGGGGACCCCGATGAGGCCGAAAATGCACGGGGGAGGCGAGAAGGGTTGATCCGAGGCGCTGTTGATGGGACGCGGCCGGTGCCTTGTCCTGCTCCCGCCTGGACCCGGCTCTCCCCCTCAGCATCGCGCACTCAGAGCGCCGCAGCTCGAGAAACAGCGTGTCCCGATCTCCCACCACCGACACGATTTCTGCCTGTTTCGAGGCACAATATTGTCCCCGTTTAAGTCGCGAATGACCCACAACGGAACGACACTGAATGAATCCCGCTCCCTCCGTCTCCGAACGGCTTCTGTTCGCCGAGTCGGTCTCAGCCTCGGCTTTGCCACGCAAGATCGGCTGCAGAAACAAATCAAAACGAGAAAAAGTACCCAAACTACACCCGTCCCGAGATGATTTAGCAAAGGGAAACCCTGGACTGAAACAAACCAGATGGTCGGATCCCAGACACGGTGCACACACACACACACACGCTCGCACACACACTCCCGGCCGTGCATCCACACGCGGAGCGACGGGCGCGTTTTAATGTGCGCCGGGGTAAGAAATGATGTGGTCTCTCGAAAGAAAAACCCTATTGATCTACCCGAAAAGATTGCCTTGTCATCGCCCCGCCGAGCCCTGGCGTGCTGGGCTGGGAGGGAAGCATTTTTCCTCGGGCAGATTTTTAATTTTTCTGCTCTCCTCTCTGCAGTATTTCCTTACAGACAGCCTCGCTTCCCGTTTGAACCCAACTCTGCTCCACATTTCACATTAAACTGCGGGATCAAACGTGCGTGGGGATGAGTTCTGCTAGAGTGGAGAGAGTCTCCAAAAAGTCTCAAAAGTAGGGGAAAAAAAATAATAAAGGCCATCGGCCGATCGTGATTATTTTTTTTTTCTCCTTTTAATTGATTTCCACTGTCTTTCCCGCCTGCCTTAATGAGGCGTTTGATCCAGGCGTGTGGGGTCGGTGTTTGACGTCCTGCTGACGGCTTCAACAGGTGGATCCCCACGGCCGAGGTTTTCCCCCCGGGTCTCCCGGTGCCTCCACCCGGGTCGGAGCTCCTGAAAGCTGCAGAACTGGCCACAACGACCAGGCACTTTTTAATTTATTTTTTTTTTCCCCCACAGGGAAAAACTCTTTTCCCAGACCGTTATTTGGTGGGGGGTGTAGCCGGAGGACAAAACACGAACCCCGGAGCACGGCAGGGTGCGATCGCTGTTCCTGCCCTGGCACTGGTCATGCCCACGCCTAAGGGAGCTGCTCCTGCCCGGAGCATCTCCCGGCGCGGGGGTTTAGCAGGGAGGAAAGCCCCGGGAAGTGAATCCTTTGGGAAATGTGGAAAGTTCAGCTCCAGCCCAGCCGACGTTGCTCCCAGACCCTTCCAGATGATCTGCTGGGTTTGCGACCCATAATCGTTCTTGTTGCTTCTGTCGAGCAGCATCTAAATTCGTTTATTCTGATGAGAACCGCACCTACAAGTCCCCCAAGGCTCAGTGATGGATTTTTCTTTATTACCTCGTTATCAAGCTTGGCTGACCTCTAACTTCTCTGAAAACATGAACAAGACAGACCTGCTGCTGCCTGGGCTGCCCCAGGGGGCTCTTTTTCCACTTATGTGATTTCCTTTGATATTATTTCTCTTCTTTCCATATCCAAGGCTCAGACCTTCAGTGCTCCCTGCAGTTCAACCCTTTTTCCAGCCCCGCACTGCCAGCTCCCAGCTTGCAAAGATCAGTTTGCAGCCTGCACACCACGAGCTCCCAGCACAGGGAGGTCAGTGGGAATGGTGGTGACAGATAGTGAGAGATATATGAAATTCCCAGATTGGAAACCACCGGAGCCAAGTGCCAATATCCATCCCCGCAGCGTTCAGATGTTGGACAGCTCGGGTTTGTTGACTTGACTTTTCAAATGCAGGTGTCTCAAAATCCACACCAAAAAAGGCCTGGATTCCAACGAAGGCTTTTCCCAGGAACCCCATGTGCAGGGCTGAGTCCCTCTGAAACTTCGGAGCACAATTACCCCTGTCTTTTCTGCTCCTCAGGCGAGTGGGAAACATCTTAAAGACACGTTTATTTAGGTGCTGTGATCTGACTTTAGGACCTTAGTTTTGGGCTTGCGGTTCCAAAACTTTGCCTCCTGCTCTCTCTTCATGACTGATCCCATCCCATGTGGGTTTGAAGCCCACTAGGCAAGCTCGTACCCAGCTTAACACTCAACTGATTAACTCTGACTTGCTCTAAGCCCTTTTTTGTACCATTCTTCAGGAATCTGACATGAAAAGAGATACACACACTTCCATGACTCAGAGGAAAGCAGCATTTTCAAGCTATAAACCACCAGGTGCACTTTTGAGACTCACCAAAGCCAGCTCTCCTGGTTGCCATAAAAAACACATTAGCCAAAGGCCGATGCATGTGGAAGGCAATTATGCTCTGGCACATGGCAATGTGTATAGAACAGCCTGGTAACTGTGCCTACCACACAAGGAAAAATATCCCTGTGAAAACAAGCCTGCTAAATCACTTCATTCTTTCCAAAATCCCCTGAAAATAGAAGGAAGGATTTTTAGGGGTTTTTTGGGAGGTGAGAGATACATGTGGGAGGGAATCAGATTTTCCAAATGTGGGTGCACCAGTGCAAGAACCTAAATAAATGGCCAGATCCACAAGGATTTAGAAACTCATGATGAGGTTTTTGAGTCCAGGTTTTCCGTGTTAGCGTCTGATCATGCCAAACTTGTCCAAGAAATCCCTGATGCCGAGTTTTCTGCATTCAGCAGTTCAGCAGCTCATGCCCACCTCACCCACTGAGATCACAAAAGTCCACTTCTGCCAGAGGTGCCAGTTGAGGACCTTCAACTTGGGTGCCAGAAGCAATACAGAGAGGGCCTTCAAAGGAGGAAATGACAGAAAAGGTGGAAAATTACTGGAATATAGCTTGATCAGTATAAAAATTGTTTAGCTTTTTTTTTTTTTTCTTTTCCTTCTCGTAGAAAAAGGCTGGGGATAGGAGTCTTCATGGAATTATCCAGCAATCTCCAGCTAGGGATCAGATCTGGGTCCATCTGCTGTACCCTTCTGAAAAATCAGCCCTGCATGTACATACTGATACCTATGGAGCTGTCTCGCAAAGAGCTTCAGAAACATATTTTGCCTCTTGACCTTACATAAGATTGCACAGAAATCAGGGCACAGAAAAAAAACAGGGCTCCTTTTCCCTGTTCCCATCTTGGGAAAGAGTTGAAAAAACAGAGAGAAAAATGTGCAACCTAAAGCATGGGAAGAGAGGTGAGGCATCTCGCACATGTAGAGAAGCAGAGGCAGAACCAAGCCCCTTAACCCTCTCCCCTTATCTACTGAAGGACTGTCAGGTGGAAAAATTATTAAACTAGGCACCACTTTAATATCTGTGGCTGAATCTGCCCGGAAGGGTGAATGTCAGCTCCAGACTGGTGTGAACTTCTTTCTTAAAACCACCAGAAGAAATTGCTACCCTGGGCTGCACAGGGGCAAGAGAGGGGAAACCTGTCAACACACGGATTAAAATGAATCCAGCCACTCTGGGGGTGTTGAGGCTTCACATACACACACACATCCCCACTTCTTGCTCTTAGTGCAGGTAAACCTCTGCTTATTCTTGCTGGGAAGAGGAAACTGGATCACTCACATGGAAGAAACGACACCGAGGGCTGACAAAGGGAGGGCTGATGTTTCACATCTGGCTTTATGTTACTTGGAAAGACCAGATTTCTTCAAGATGGATGCTCAGCATCACCCCGCTAACCGGATCCCAGCAGTGCTCACTGTGAAATGCCTTTTTCTTATTACCATTTCCCAGGCCTTTGCATAGCCTAGATATTGAGCATTCAAATTGTGATCTAAGAGGACATAAGTTATCTGTTCCCCGAAAATACATGGCTGGGGTCCTGCAGGGGATGCAGGCTGGTGGGCTTCCCTCCCAGTGCAGAGATAAGCGTGCCATCTAGAGGAAATCCCTTTTATTGCCAGAGCTGGCAGCTGAAAATTATCCAATAAAGCATAATTAACCTCTGGCTTCAGAGAAAATCCTCCACCCGTGCCCCGCTGCTCCGAGCTGCTGCACAGGCACGTTGTGGCAGGCTGGCGATGCACTGAGGCATCGGGGTGGTTTGGGAAGGTCCTGAGGGCTTGAGGGACATCCCAGCCCACACTGGCACCAGCTGGCCTGACCCTTCCCCAGAGGTGATGTCAGCTGCCCAGACCCCCCTTCCCCGCTCCGTACGGGCGTAGAGGAGGAAAAGGCGGTGTGGGTGTTTCCACAGCACGTGTCCGTGCCTGGGAAAGGCAGGAAGGCTGCACATACGGCCCGATGAGAAGGCTGTATGGATCATATAATGCCCTCCAGTGGCTGCCAGCAGCAGTCCTGGGCCCATGGGTGCCGATGCCCAAGCCACAGCTGAGGTCCCAGCTGCACGAAGGGAGGCAGTGGCGGGGCCGCCTCCTCCACCAGCGGCTCCCACCCTGTGGAGCGCATCCCTGTAGGGCCCTTGGGGGGCTGATAGGGGTGTGCAGAGTACAGCCAAGAATGGGGAGGGGGGCCTGACCTCCTGTGGGGCAGATCCACACCTCCACTCATTTTTGCTGAGGAAAAATCTCCTGCACAGCTAAGTCCCCAGGCTGGACTGCTGTCACACGCTGCTGCTGGCATGGGCACCCTCATCCAAAGCTTCAGGCATGGTTGTGGGTCTGAGACACGGGACATCCATGGGGTGGCAGGTACCGTAGGTCCTGTGGTCAGCCAGCCCGCTGAAGCTCACAGCACCCGTATCCCACACCTTCCACTTCTTCTACCACCACCACATCTGCAGTCACCAGCACAAGGCTGCTGTCCCACTAACAAAAACAAATCCTTCCAGACCTAAAGACAATTGAAAAACAGTGATCTAGGTTCAAGCAGAGGGACAAGTGCTGCTGCCCAGCAGGTAGCTGCTGTGTAAAAATGGGAAACCTTGCCACAAACAAAACCTTCAGAGATGGAGAAAGAGCAGGGAAGATCTCACACGAGAGAAATCTTATTCTGCAGAAAAAGCAGGTGCATGCCTAAGCAGGGATTATTTGGAGAGGAGCTGCTATTGCATCAATTTGCTCATATTCTGCAGGATTTTTTTCATATATATTTTATATTGAAAATTATTCTCGTTTTCCACACCATCTCAGAAGCTCTCCAAGACATTGCTTTCTGGTGCTCTCAAGCAAGGCTGAACTCCAGCAACACCCGCAGCACTTTTTAGGTTTTAAAGGTGATCTTTTTTCCATTTTGCAACCTCCTTACCTTCTCAGCCACACCTGTGGACTCTCAGGCTCCACTCGTGACTTGGAGATGCTGCTCTCAGCACTGCACAGTTGCTGTTCTCTCCCCCAGCTCCACGGCAGGGAGGGAAGGTGTGGATGCTGCCGTGGCTCACCGCAGGTTCTTGTCACTCCCATGGAGCAAAGGGTTTCATGGCACTGCCCGGGGAGCTTGTGCACTTTATACATCGCTTATTTCCTGTCATTACTGAGAAGAGCCTAGTTGCAATAAAAATCTGGGCTCCAATCCTACAAACACTTATGCCTGAGCTTAACTCTAAGCACGTGAGCCGTCAAAGGGGACTATTCATGTGCTTAAAATTTAAGCATGTTCTTAAGCGCCTGTAGGCCTGGAGTCTGTCAGTGGAGGGATTTGTGCCTTAAGCCCATATTCTGGGTCATTATCCTTTTCATGTCTTCTCTGGCATCTCAGGAGATGTTTCAACGGGGAATTTTCAAGTTCTTCAATAAACTTTGTCTTCCAGAGCAGGCTGGATTCTTGCCTATTCTATGGGGCAATTCTCCTCTGTTGCCTCCCCTCCCCCTGTGAGCGATAATCCTGTGCTATTTCATGCTTGGCCAGACAATTAAGCCCTCTTGCTGCTTGGCTCTGTCTTTGTTATGTATAATTGTTCCAAATAATTAGCCACTATTGCACGCTATTCTGAAACTACTTTGTATTGCAATTATACTTAGAGGGTGAGCATCAGCTCAGGGAGAATCCAAGCAGCAGACAGCCTGGAAAGAAAGGACTTCGAGCCGGGGGAGGATGGATACGTGCTTAAACCAACACTGTGGAAAAACTAACAATAAGTAACCAGGGAGAAGAAAATGCTGCTTGGAGAGGGTCTGCGGCTGGTGGGGTCCGGGCAGGAGAGCTGAGGGTGGGCCACAGGGCCCGGCCAGGGTGTCACCTGGCTGCCACCTCGTGGGTGCTGCCTACAGTGCAGGAGGCAAAACCATACCCCGCTTCCACCGCTGCCATGGTGACCTGAAGGGAGCATCTTGACCAAGTGGCCGGTTCTGCCATCTCTAGGAAACACAAAGCTCTGCTGGGATGTATTTGGGGTCTGGCAAGAAAATGTTCCCTAACTGTGTCTTTGGGATGGCAAAACTTGTGATTTCTTGAGGATAAAGGCTCCAAACGATGAGATTGGTTTGGCAGCCTCCTGTTTTCCCGTGGGTAAACACATCTCTGTGACAGAGGAGTGCTGGATGGGATGCTCTCGAGAGGGAGTTACAGCTCCATATAAGCATCTTTCTGAAACTGAAAATAACGAGGCACAGCAGAGTCCCCTCAGCTTTACTCGGTCTCCTGTCTTTCAAGCAGAGAACATCTGAGAAGGGTAGAACCAAGACCTGGGTTGGCCTGACCTGCATAGGTGGACTAATTCCTCTGCTGAAAGCCACGGCCTGCTCTGAGCAAAGGGCCAGGGTGGCCAGTGAGCTTGGACAATTTTGTGCTTTTTGAGGTCCATTTGCTCCAGCCAGATTAGGTCACTTGAAACCTCCTGAAAATGAGTCTACAGGTTTGATTTGGCTTCCAACACCTGATCAGCAGGGGAGTTTTAAAACCAAGATGAGATGCCTCTGGTGCAGATGGAAAGCACCCAAAACATCTGAGCCCATCGGCTCCAGTCTCTGCAGAGGTCATGCCCTGCTGCCTTTGGCTCCGCAGCGCTGATGCAAATGGAAAATGAACTTTTCCCAGGCACATAAATAAGTGGCTCAGGTGCACCTTTTCTCCATGCAGCACCCTGAGCTGTCACAAGCCAGAGCTGCCTGCCGGTGTTGGGATGGCACAGTTGATTCATTGCATTCATAAACCCAACTGCTGCAGTGTAACCCCTTCGGCAACCGCGGTAAGAAGGCTGTGAAGTGACGGCACCCCGGATCTCTCCCAAGAGCTTGCAGACGTTGTGCTGCCAATGCTCAGGCTCTCCTGCTTTGCCCAGCACTCTGAGTGCTGTTAAGAGCCAGGCCAGCCCCCAGCTCTGCCATTCAGCCATCGTGTAGCACGTTTCAAACACAAAGTCAGGCTGCCAATGAGACTGGCTGCTGCAGAGGAGTGATCTGTCATCACCAACCCCTCCCCTTCCATCAAGGGCACAGATTCTCACTGTGCTTCCACTCGTTTCCCTATTGTCACTCTAGGGAGAAGGGCTGCAGGGGACAGCCAGCGCAGCCCAATCCTGTATCCTGTGCCCAGTGATAGCTTAGGAAACGGGTAAAAGAAGGTATAACCAGAGAAAGCCTTTCCCTCTGAAACCTCCCCAGAGTGAGCAACTGGTGCTTTAAGTCCGGAGGTTGTATCCAGCCCACTGCGTTTCATAACGACCCTCCCTGAACACACTTCACTGTGCCTCATCCTGACCGTACCCCAAAACTCCCCGAAGCCCTGATGCCCCGCAGCCGTGAACAGGACCCCAAAGGCCGGGATGCTGCCGGTACATGCCGAGCACCCCCGCGGGAGCCGGGAGCGGCTTCCCAGGGCTTTCCACTGGAGGTCAGTGTTGGCCTGAGCACGCCGCCTGTCACTCCGGGCCATCTCCCCCCTGCCACCCCCCGAGCCGCGGCGTTACACCCCTGGAGGAAAGCAACGGAGGGCAGCGCAGCTTCGCTCTTGCCCTGTACGAACACAGCAGCTGCAACACCATTCCTGTCCTCATAGGAACTCTCCGAATATAAAGGATCTCAACGTAACACAGCAGAAGCGATGATGGACCCCCATACCCCAAGATGTAGCTCAGAGCTTGGGCAGTGCTGACTTCCAGGTGCTAATTTGTTAAAAACTCATTATTACCTGGCAAAGCCGATCTCAGCCAGCCCCACTGCACCCACTGCCCATCTCCCCATCACCGCCTGCCTTTCCTAACTCAGTCCTGGCTTCCAAGAAACACCACTGAACGTCTTCAGGCTGTGTATTTGCAAAGGGCAAGGCACTGCACAGAATAACAGCAAGTTATGGTGTAACATTGCCGGCATTGAGACTGTCAGTGAACAGCTGGCAGCATCCAGACAAAACCTAACACTGCCTGAGTGACTGGTAAGTCCTTCAGGAAATGTATTTCAACTAAAATTTCAGCTAGTGCTGTGTTTGTTTGTAACAGGATGGAAAACACTATTCATAGCCTAGGAATATAATCTGGGAAGGGCATTTCTTACTGCTTGTTTGAACCCGTTGGAAGCAGCAGGAAGGTGGTACCAGCACGAAACGTGCAGAATGCTGTTGTACATATACAGACAGTGCAGCTCAGTCGGTCCTCCGTGGGTAGCCAGTGTTTCCCAGCGAAAAACAAACGTCTTTTCAAAGCGGCGGCTCATTCTGGCTGCGTGTTTCTGAACCTGCAGCCTGAGTTACCTGAAATCAGCCTCATGTGCAAAGAGTTGCTCCCTGAGGAGTCAGAGAAGACAGCCCAGACCACCACTAAATCTCTTCGGTGCTCGGGATCAATTCCACCTCCCCCGTCGGCATCTCACGGGCTCGGGACAGGGCTCTCCCCGCCACGGGAAGTCCAGAGTACCTCTCGCCATCACCCTGAGGTATGACATTCTTTCCACAATCTCAGAGAGCACAGAACGTTTTGCCTCTGTCTTTTGTGTGAGCTCGAGATTGTAACAGCTGTCATTACATAATATTCGCTAAACTCCCCAAATAAAGAGGGGAGGATTTCAAAGGAGACTTGGTTTCACAACTGAAATCCGAGTGATAATTACTCCTGTTTCATTCAAATCCCTCTTATTCACTAAACAGGGACATCGAAAAGACACTAAAACAGATGAGAAGGGCTCAGGTATAAACTTTACAAAGCTTAAAACTATTCTGTCCCAGCAAGGCTCATGCTTTACATGACACCTTAATCCTACTCATTTGCTAGATTCACCCGAACTGTAAACAAAGCTTTGAAATGGAAGCTTAAAAGCCTCGCTGAGATACATTAACTTAACCAAGAAGACACTCTTAAGGCATTAGTTTAATGACAATCACAATACAAGTTGCCAGAGTTTTGTGCATGTGAGGATTAATATCTACAGTAAGAAGAAGAAAAGGGGTTTGTTCCCCCTGTTTTCCAGCTGTTTGGCACTGTAAGGCCTGCGGTGAGGGTGGTTTATTGATGCTTGCAGGGGGCTCTGGGCTGCGGCTGTCTGGCAGACAGGGGTATATGGGATCCTGGGAAGATGTGCTGCACAGTGCTGCACACCAGGGGTTGTCCCAACACATCAGGATGGGGTCATCTGCTCTCCCCAAGCCAGGTTTTTGGGGATTCAGTCCACTGTGGTGACTCCTGCTTCACGCCAGAGCCACCTTAGCTGAAGAGATCCCCTCTTGCACAGGCACAGGGGCGGGGTGGGTCTCTTGCAGACACATCCCTAAATCTAGAGCTGGATGCCACTCTCCAGAGAGCCCCGTAGGAGGAGGGCACAGGCGGTGGGGGACAGAAGCAAGTCACAGCCCAGTCTCCCTTCAGCCCAGCCCTCATGGCTCCACCAGCACCTGAGTTAACACTCAGAGATACCAGGAACTTGGAAAGCCCTTTCCAACACCAGCTCCCTGCTGCTGCAGGTCTCCAAGGTGATTGGGGACGAGCCAGCCCAGCTTGGTCTGAGTCGTCACAGCTTGGCCAACTCTTCCCAGTGCATCTCACCCAGGCAGAACCACACAGCATCTCCTGCCCACCCCCTCCACCCAACATCGTTTTTATTTCATGTCAGTACCTGGCTCTCCTCGCCTCAGCAGCCCTCCTGCTCGGGGTGCAAACCCAGGGGAGTCACAGCCCCATCAGCCAGCAGACCCAGCGCTTCCGGCACATGTCTGGCTCTGACGCCCTGGGTACTTAGGCAAGGTTTCAAAAGTTCTTTCGCTAGCAAAACATTGCGGGATCGGGCCCTGGGAATGAATGTGAGCTATGACAAATGTCCTTTCTGCTGACTGTCCTTGCAAGTGATTATTTCAGCACCCCCCCAAGTGATCTCTGCAGACAGCATGCCACAGGCAGGCATGGCACGTTGCAAATTTCCATTAGACAGAAGATGTCTGCCTACAGATATCGTGTGGAGGGAGCCAAAGTATTTTGAGGGATAAGTTCTTTCACAATGCCCTTTCTGAGCAGGTTTATTGCTGGGGGAAAAGCATAGAAGCTGCTGCTGAGACCAGTGTGAAAGCTGAAAGGATGAAGCTGGAAGGACCCGAGAGGAGACTTGGCACTCAGCAACTCAGCTGAAGACAGCAGACCACAGCTAGGCCAGTTTTTAGAGACAGATGGACGCCAAATTTTAAGGAAGCCAAGAAGAAAAAAGCGGTTTTTTCCCTCCACTCTCATACTAAACCCGCTGTCCATTTCTGTGGAGCACATAGAACGAAAGAATGAAAAGCCACAAGGTCCCAAGCCGTGGACAAAAGCTGACTCTGTGGGTACCCGCCTGTATATCAGCTTTTGGTCATGCCCGGCAGATGGGGAATGAGATGCTGTTCTACACCAAAGCTCAGATGACTTCCTACTCCTTAAAGAGAAAAATGCAACAGGGACTACAGAAAACTGCTCTGCTTCAGAAGACACCCTTGAAAAACAGGAGAGAAATCCTAGCTTGGCACTTCTACCCAAAGGATGTTTAAATTTCAAAAAATCTAAATCTGGGGGTAGGGAATTCTCCCTTCAAACCTTGTCAGGTGGTCTGGCTGGGAGTCCTGTAAATAAATAGCAGCAGCCCAGCCAGTGAACAGGTTAGAATTTTAATTGATTTTGTTGCTAGGAAGAAAAACTACTATCTCCTAATTTGATGTGCTAAATCAGAATTTCACCTGCAAGGGATTCCTTGGAGGGGAGACGCATTCTCTCTATGCAAATGGAAACTATAAATTCCAGTAAGGACTGCGTGGGCAAGCCTTGCAGGAGTTACCATTTGGTTTTAAGAAAATCCTAATAAAATAGAGAGCTTTAGGAAGTGTCACTAAAAACGTAAGGTGTCGCGGTGTCGCAACAGCAGCACGAATCCGTCTCCCACCAGTTACGAGACTATCGTTTCCTCCTGCCGAGATCCATCCGGAGCCAGAGGAACAGCAGCACTGGTCATGTTGGAAGAAAAAGCTTTATTTTAAAAAAGTCCTTTCTAACAATAAAAGTAATTTTTAAAAATAGTAAAAAGAAGTAGTCAAGTTGGGGTTTCTTTTCCTACAGGGAAAGGAAATGATAAACATCTTAAATATTCATTTAAAATCCAGTGAACTTTAGTGGTTTGGGGGGTTTTTTGATAACTTTCATTCCAGTTACACAGGAGGCACTCAGGGAAGAGAGGAAAAAGCCCATTTGAGAGAGAGTTCCTGCATGTTCCGCCATGCACCCACCTCCTGAGTGTGCTCCTCCTCGCCCTGGGGGTGCCCCGGGGTGCAGTACTGCAGGCGGCATCCCCGGGGCCAGGCTGGGCACAAGGGCGAGCGTGGGAAGCCCTGCCTGGCAGATGCAGCCAGGGCTTTTCCGGGAAGGAACGGAGCAGATAAACAGATCACCTTGCCTCCACTTCAAAATAAGCTGAGAAAGAGAGGAATTGAGTCCTCCCACACGTGTGTGTCCTCACAGAGCCAGGGGCCGGGGACCTCGGACTCCACCCCAGCTGACCCCCACAGGAGGGAGAAGTCCGCTTTGTCCAGAGCCGCTCGTGGGAGCCTGGGGATGTCCAGCCAAGCCCCCTCAGCCCCATCACATGTACCGCTCCAGGCCAGCGGGGAAGTTGGGCTGCCTCATGTAGGTGTTGCTGGAGCCGAACTGGCCGAGGGGTGACGCCGAGAGCCCCAGGAGCTGCTCGCCGTGCTCGGCACAGGCCGGGGGCCGCATGGCCGGCAGGGCCAGTCTGTTGGGAGCCCCGTAGAGCTGCGGGCTGCTGGGCGAGTAGCTGCCCTGAGCCACGGGCAGGTGCGGGGGCGAGGCGGCATAGGGGTACGCCAGGGAGTTGGGGCCGGCCCGGCCCAACAAGCCGGGGCTGACGGGCTGTGCCTGGAAGCAGGGAGGCTCGGAGCTGCCGGCAGAGCAGGCAGGAGCCAGCTCGGCTCCGGGCAAGCCCAGCGACGGGTGGCCCAGCTCGGAGGGCGGTGAGGGTTGCAGGGCCTGCTGCCCGCTGATGAGGCTGTCGATGCTGAACATCCTGGGATGCTGTGCCGGCGGTGCTGCCCCGGCTGCGTAGGGGTGGAAGACGGTGCTGGAGAGCTGGGGGCCGTAGCCAGGCGAGCAGAGGGCATTGGGGTAGGGCGCTGTGGGTGCCGTGGGGCGGCCGGCGGGCGGGGGCGTGAAGGCGCTGGAGTTCTGCATGTAGCCGGGGTAGGTGGTGATGTCGGTGCGCTTGAAGCGCTTCCTCCGGCGCAGGAAGCTCCCGTTGTCAAACATGTCCTCTGCAGCCGGATCCAGTGTCCAGTAGTTGCCCTTGCCGGGATGTCCGGGCTCCCGGGGGATCTTGACGAAGCAGTCGTTGAGGGAGAGATTGTGGCGGATGCTGTTCTGCCACTTCTTTGGGTTCTCCCGGTAGAAGGGGAAGCGCTCGGTGATGAACTTGTAGATGCCCCCCAAGGTGAGCTTCCTCTCGGCGGCGTTAGCGATGGCCATGGCGATGAGGGCGATGTAGGAGTACGGGGGCTTGCCCCGCTGCACCGGCCGCTTCCTCCGGCGGCCCCCGGCGGGGG
>VZTA01025957.1:317669-365561 GCA_013398855.1 Mohoua ochrocephala | reverse complement strand
CAGCTCCCTGCGATGGGGAGGTCGGTCCCGAGCCGCTTGGCAATATATAGGGCGGTCGCCCCCCCGGAGGGGCGTGCGGTGCCGGCCCGCCCGGCCCCTCTCCCCCGGCGGGAGGAGGAGGTCCCCGGGGAGGGGTCCCGACTCCCACGACTAAATCCCCCAGCCTCTCCTGGGGTTCCTTCCATAGCCATGCCCCCGAGCGGTCCCTCCCCCGGGGGTCCCGGGGCCAGCGCTGCGGCCGGCTCTCCTGCCGGCCCTTCTCCGCGGCGCTTCGCTTTGCTCGGAACTGGTGCTTCCTCCCAGGAGAAAAACCAAACAAAACGAGTCCCGACGGCCAGCCTGGGGCAAGTTTGGTGCCGCCGCCAGTCCCCAGCAGTAGAGCAGGTAACCTCCCGCCGGGACCCCTCCTGCGCTTGGATTTCGTTGTCTTTTTTCCCGTGAAAAGCGCTCAGAGGTGGCCCCAACTCCGCGCCGGCAAGAGCCGGGGGCTCTCCCCGAAACCAAGCCCGTCGGTTTAGTTACTTTGCAGCTTGGTGAGACCTCCTAGGTAAGGAAATCCTGGGAAAAGGTTTTTATCTTTTTCCAGGAGAAAGGGAAATGGTCCGCAGAGTTCAGGGCTGCCCGGAGGTAGCTCCCGCGGTGTGGGCAAGGGATGTGGGACAGGGACGGCATTTTGGAGATGGACAGGAAAAGTGAGGGTCTCTTTATCACTGCAGAGAGGATGAAGCTGAAGGAAGACACCAGCCTGAGAATTCCCTACTGGGTTTCAGGAAAACCTCTTCAGTTCTCCAGAGCAAGTTGGCTGGGCAGAACTGCAGCCTCCCATCCCCAGCATACACCAACACCGGAGCTGATGGGGGCTGCCGGCTGCTTTAGCAGCACCAAAACATCTGAGCTTTCACCCATTGCTCCTGAAAGTCACCCGTAAGCCAAATGGCTGCCCAAGGAGACCCCAGCCCAGAGCAGGGAAGGGAGCCTCTGCTTAAGGGTGGGCAGGACAAGCCAGGAGGAACTTTTATAACCAGATCACAGCTTTAGGTGTAGCTACACAGCCCTGTCCTGGGGAGGCAGATAGAAAAGTCTACCACGAATGCAGTGGCAGATCCCTTCATATGTCCTGCTGGAGTAAAACTTGAAGCCTTCAAGTTTGTTACTTGTTGGAAAATATTTCCAATAGCAGAGCACAATGAAAGGCTTTTTCCACTGAGGCAAGCAGGTGAGCTTGACCGGGGGTCCTATCATCCTCCTCCCTTCCTTTTTAAACTAAAAAGCCACCCAGCCTTTTGGAGAAGAGTCTTCAGCCCTTTCCTTTAAGCAGTTGCTAGTGGTTTTAAATTCACCATCCAGGTTATCTCCCACCAACGCTTATTCCCCTTCTTGTGCCTGCATTTTGTTCGTGCTTTGTTTTTCCTGCAGATAGTTGTGGCTCTTCTTCCACTCTCCAGGGCTCAGGCTCAGGGAATCGCGGGTCTAGTCCTGGTCTGACACAGACCAGTGCTGCTGCAGTTAACTGTCTCAGTTTCCATTCTGCCAAATGAGGATAACGGGAATGTAGGCGCTGGGTGGAGGACAGAGAGCAGGTGTAAAAGGGTGAAACACAGCCTTGGAGAAAGGTGCCTTTCTCCAGACCCAGATCTTCAG
This sequence comes from Mohoua ochrocephala, assembly GCA_013398855.1. Lineage (NCBI taxonomy): Eukaryota > Metazoa > Chordata > Aves > Passeriformes > Acanthizidae > Mohoua > Mohoua ochrocephala. The sequence continues at coordinate 363,920 of VZTA01025957.1, read as the reverse complement.
GGAGGAAAGCAAATGAAAGGCGTGGCTGGGACCATTCATTCACCTTGTGAGAGCCAAGGGAAAAAGAATGGAAGATTCATATTTCTCATGAAGCACACATTTAAATCAAGCAAGTATCTGAATGGACGTGGTTAATTTCGGCCAGAGGATCTGACTTTTCACCTCACTGGAGAGGGCGGCAGGACAGATATCCAAGAAGAGAGTCACTAAAGATCACTCCGGACTGCACAAAGAAAGTTACCCACCTCGGGGAGATGGAAACCTTCAGCTTTGCAAACATTAGCTGGTGAGATTTTCATGTCAGTGCGAAGATTTTAATGTATTCTGATCTGGCAAGAATGGGTTTGGGAGGGAAAAGGGTTTTGGAGTGCAAAAGAGGAACAGCTTTTCTCAGTCATATCAACAGCCCTTACTTATCACTCACTTTCTCTTTTTTTTTTTTTTTTTTTTTTTTTTTTTTTTCTTTTAAATTAGTCTTAGGAACTGAAAATGAATTGAAAAAGAAAACCCAACAGTACAGCTGGATCTGGAGCTGCCTGCAGCTGAGGTGGGACTTAGCAACGGGGGAGACATCTCATCTGGACACCGGGCTATGAAGACCTAACTGCTTTACGTGTTTATAGTCCCGGGCCCTGATCTCATGTCATTTTACACACAGAGGGAGAAGCCCTGGCCCCGTGTGGGGCTGTGGGCTGGCTCAGACTCCAGCTGGTGAGTAGTCACTTTAAAGCTGACGGGACCATTCAAACTGCTCTCACCTTCAGTGGGTTAAGACCCAGATGTCAAAATAGCTCTGACAGACGGATAAAACAGCAGGACAGAGGTGGGCAGGAGCACAGACAGGAAACTGTGTTTTACCATGGAATAAGGAAGGCCAGAACACACAGACTCTGATTCCCACATATGCTTTCTCACTCAGGGTGCTCTTTGGCCCAGATCTATTATTAAAAAGTGGAAGACAATAATAAAGGTGGCTACCAAACAAACGTGATCCGGAACTCTCTTTAAAATGGGGTGACGAGAAGGGAATAAATCACATTTACTAAGCAAGTGTAAGTTTTGCCAGCATCTTCTGCCTTCTGCGTCAGTTCAGCCTGAGCACGCAGAGCTATTTCAACCTCCAGCTCCTGAACTGCTTTGCACTGGAGCTGCAGCCTCCTCTAGAAATGTTGTACACTCAAATCTCTTTACAGCACAGGTGAACTTGCTTCACTGCAGAGGAATGGGGCTGTGCACCCTCAGGGAGCTCGTTTTAAGCCCCCCATGCAGCCAGGTAGGCATTGCACTGGTGGTACCCAGGCCACACTTTCAAGCTACTCTTTGCAACCACATGGGTCAGAAAAATGTGCATTTTCTTGTCCCAAAACAAAACAATCTTCTGCTAAACCACACACGGCATAGGAGTAACTGGGCAGGAGTTTCATGATCTTTAATGTAGCCATGCTGAGAAAACAGTGGCTTTGTCCTGTCCTGAGTAAAACAGTAGCCTGGATGTCTGCACTGGGCACAGTTGCATTTGGATCATCCCTGTTTCCAGAGCCCTCTGATTTTCTATGAAGCAGTTTCTCAGTTCCCCTGGGATGTGCAAGGAAATAGAGAAGGGAGAGCCCCGAGAACAAGGACTTCTCTGGTTCCTCTCCCTAGAAATTGCACAGTGAGCAGTGCAAAGCACCCTCCAGCCTCAGAGCCAGCAGTGGCCCCTGGGGGATGCTTCAATGGCACAAAACCTGCTGATGGTGCTCTTAGGATGGCTCTGAATTACCCCTTCACTCACCAACAACCAAATGTCCAGGTACTTCCTTGGCTGAAAGCCGTAGGTGCACCACTGCCCTGACATAACACTTGAGCCCATTCCCACCCTCTGTGTGCCCATGCCTGGATCCATCCACGCTCCAAACTCCCAGATGGAGACCCTCAAAGGAGTCTTGAGCCAGCCTCCCACCACAGCTGCTCTGTGCAGGGGGAAGGCTTTTCCACCAGAAGGTGAATCGCTTTGCCCACAGAATCACGGAATGGGTCAGGCTGGAAGGGACCACAGCGGTCATCTGGTCCCACCTCCCTTCCCAAACAGAAGCATCCCAGAGCACAGGATTGCACCCAGAAAGTTCTTGAACATCTCCAGTGAGGAAGACTCCACACTGTCTGGGGGGCAACCTGTTCCAGTGCCCAGTCACTCACACAGTAAAGAAGTTCTTCCTCATGTCCAGGTGGAACTCCCTGTGCATCATTTTCTGCTCATTACCTCCGGTCCCATTGCTTGGCAGCACTAAGGAGAGCCATGTGAGAGCTCATCACATTTGCATGAGGTGACTATGGCTCGAGGGGGTGTGAGAGAAATCCTTTCCTCCTGGGACATTTCCCTCATGGGGTGCCACTCTCAGGGGAGGAACATCTGATGGAGAACAGCAATGACAGCAAACAGCAGACCTGGTCACTCTGTGCCTTGTGACCACAGCCAGCGCACATGCAGGAGTGGGGCCACCACACTGCTCAGGACCAGCAGCCACGCAAAAACCAGCCCAGGACACCAGGCAATGGCTGGGGTCAAAGAAGCCACAATTGAACACCCTTCCTGAGCTGTTCCATTTCTTCAAGATGCAGGAAACTGATAACCAAAGCAAATAAATCCTTCCTGAGAACTAACTCTTCGAGTCACTCATGTATTTGTAGGCAACTGTGCAGCAAGGTCCAGACAAAATCATTTCTTCACAAAAATATAGGTAAGAGCATGTACAGAAACTGTGGATCAGCAGGGAAAAAATTCTAGAGAAAGAGACTTTTGAACTGTTCTTCACCTTTATGGGCAAGTTTTGGGGTTTTCCCCCACTACAACCAGTCCAGATTTTCTTCCCTAAGTTCATTTCAGTATAATGTTTTTTTAAGTTTACTTTCATTCCTATAGAAAAATGTAGATGGGAGGAAAAAAAAAAATCCTTTTTTTTGTTGTCTGTTTATCAAAAATAATACTCCTAACTGAAGCATATTTTTATTTAAATTTGAAAGAAAACAAAAGAGATTCCAAGGGACTTCAGCTATTGAAAGCCATGGGAGACAAAGTCTGGTATGGAGTTTCGGAGATTTCACTGCTATAAACTTTGTAGCTTTTTTTGCTCAATACAAACCCCAATATTTGGGGTGAATAAATATTTCATTTTCCCTTTTCCTGGAACAAAATACTCCTTATATTTCTGCCCCAGATCCATACCTCATGGCCAGAACCCAAGCCTAAGAGAAGACTGCACACAAGGACCAGGCTGAGCTGGTCCCTCTCCCTGGTGTCTCAGCTGTCCTGCCCGGTGCCTTCAAGGCACTGAGAAAAGCAAAGTGTGGGTCGTGCATGGGGTTAGTAAATAATATTTAATTATTTGGCGTCATAAAGCAATATAAGCCCATGGTGTCCTGCTTTCCAGCTACCTCCAATTCTCCTTAAAATATGTCCCTTCCCAACAAAATGCTGATCTCCACTGACCAAGTTTTCCAGGCTTTGTTTAGAGGATGCCAGGTAGGTGGTTAAAGCTCTGTGCCCTGCAGGGGTGATTCTAAAGGGCTGGTTCTGACCCTTCCCCAGAAATTTTGATGCTTTCACTATAGAAATAGGCAGCCAGGGCCACGGGAGAAGCTGGCACACCGGGCATGCCTTAAGCCACCACAAATCCATCTGAGGATCACAAGAACGGACAGAAACTGGCAGGAAAATTTAGCCTGGACAGGGGCACTGCAGCAGGAGTGTTTCGTGCATTGCCACACTATTTCCCTCCCCCTGATCCCATACATTATTCCAAGCCTCTTCCCAGTGCTTCCCAGCTGCCATGTGAAAGGCTTTCCTGCTGCCCAAACCCTGTCTCCAGCCAGCTCCCCAAGCCTGCTGAGGCTCAGGGTTGTCAATGAAATCAAGGAACTGGTGCCCAGCTGCCCCAGATGCTGCACTCCAGGGCTTCCAGGCAAGGACCTCACTGCAAAACTTTCCCTTTCCTCGTTATTTGCTACTCCCTTAAAACCACCAGACCAATTAGCTGCAAGCCTGGGCAGATGGTTAAAATCTCACCTTGCTGGCTCCCTACCTGCTCTCTTTTTCCTCTGTTTAATGCTCCTGCCAGCAGTGATTTCATTGACTCCAACCACAACAGCCTTTTCCCTCCCCTCAGGCCAGGAGCACACCTCTGTCATGAAAAATTTCCCTCCTGTCTTGTACCTTCAGCCTGATCTGCCTGCAGCCCGAGCTGCAGGTTGTTTTTCTTCTCACCACTTAAAATGCTTTTGAAACAGAGACCCCCTAATCCCCCCAGCCCAGCTAGGAACCTCTGGGAAGGAACACTAACCTCAGCAGGAGGTACAGGGCACCCCATAAGCTGGTGGGACCAGGTGAATGGAGGCTGCATAGGAAATAGGGTCTCACGAGGTAGTGGGGATGGAGCAGGACACAGAGGTGAAGCCATGAGATGGTGATCTGGGGGGAAGAAGAGCAGAGATCCTCACACCTGGCCACTGCCCAGCCCTTCAGTTCCAAATGGAAAGAGCTCACCACATGTCTGTGTTGGTGGAGAAGCTGGCTGAGGTTATGACAATCTCATCTGCCTTTGCAACCACTCCACAAATGACCAAAATCTAAGATTCTGTGCGATGACTTCCAAGTGCACGTGGTGCAGGAAAAGGGTCTCCAGCCATGACAGGCTGGTGTTCATCACATCATTTCCTAGTGAGAAAGGGAGAGAGATGATTCAAACTCAAATCAGACTGGATAAGTATGAATCACAGCATTTGCCTCACATTCCTTCCAGCCAAAACCATCCCTGCCTGGTGCTACTTGGGGCTGGGAGAATCAATACAGGCATTTCTTTAATTTGAGGGTCCACAGAGATTCAGTGAATTCATTTCCATCTGCCACTGAAGAAAAGCTGTGGACACTGGAATCCTCCAGCTGAGATGGGAATCTCCATCCCTCAGGCAGTATTTGATGCAGGGAGGCAGCAGCATCCAGGTGGTGGTCTCAGGGTCCATTTAGAAGGTTAGCAACGAGGCCGACTCCATCTGCTAGTGCCACCTTGAGTATAAACAATGAGGGAGATGGATTTGGACTTGAGACCTGGCTTGGATCCTGGTTACCCAAGAGGATGGGTGCAAAAACAGATACTGACCTCCCTTATCAGCAGAGTAGCTCTGCCTTCACATCATCTCAGCCTCAAGGAGGGCCCGTGAGCGAGGATTGGAGAACTCACGATATCAGAAACAAGAACTCGTATTTATAAATGTCCAGTACAGTATGCCCTTGGGGAAAGGTCAGGAGTTATTTTGCCCATTTCTAAATGCAAGTAGAGCATGAAGGACTGGCTCATCTGGAGCAAAGCAGCAAGGCAGTGACATCATCACAACCACTATCCAAATACTCTCTGATGGAACCAAAAATCTTACATTTACTTTGCAGATGCATCTAATTGGCATCTCTGGAAGATTTTCCCACACACACAGTGTTATATATCGCATACATTTAGTTTTTGTTTGCATGGAAAAGATTTTCCTGATTCTGTAGGATGGAGCTGGTGGCTTAACCTTCGTAATTTAGTTTTGGAACTGGAATGGATGAATAACACGCAGTGGTCAAGTTTTCTGAATGAAAAATATGTGGCAAATGAGCAGAAGATCTTTATTTTTCCACTGCAGCCAGAACTGCAGTATTTAATCTCGCCTTTTTCTCTGCCTGCTCCATTTGATGGGCTTAAGGAGAAGTGTCAGAATTGAGGAGGCCGTCTGTGATGGATGAGTGAGACCTGAGATGCTGACATGTCAGGGGAAGGGAGGGATTTCTCTCCCAGGAATGACCAAGAGTATGTTTTGTCCTTGCAGAATAAATGTTGAGTTAAATACTTGAGCAGAGCTTCGTGGTGGGGGCCAGGCTGGGAGGGAGGTGCCATCCCTTAGTGCTGTGGGAAGAAACCCTCTTCAAAATAACATGAAATCATCAACTGGAAAACAACATCTGGAGGTCTCCAGGAGATAACGAGCAAATAGAGATGCTGATATAGATTTATGCAGGCCCAGGACAAGTCAGGAGACAAAATTCAGCATCAACTGCTTCCTTTCCCTTTCTCAGTCAGTTTGCTGCACTACACACTCTTCTTTGGAAGATGATCAGAGGATTGAATATTATCCATTTTCTTTACACCAAACTTGGAGTGTGCAAACTTTGCACAAATTTTCTTGCCTTGTGTTTTTCTCAGCAGGCATGGCAAATCTTCGTAGACCTAAAGATTAAAAAAGGGCAGCTTGCCCCCCACCAAACAGGGAGGGAAACTGAGGCAAAGGAGACACAGGAAACCTGGACCAAATCTGGGACTGGGTCAAAAGAGGAAAAAAAAAAAATAGGATCTGGTCCTCATTTTTCCAGCATAAAGAGTGTCTGGGAGAGGTTTGTGAAAGCAAGTTAGAAATCCAGCTCCCATCCAAACCAGCGAGAACTGGGCACTTACATCCTGACATAAAGTTCCTAAAGAAAAATTAAAAAGTCAGCAGCAATAAAAAGCAGTCCTCAGAGGCCCAAACACATTCAGGCAGAGTGGAAGCCAGAAGAACTGTCTCAAGTCCCACGTGAGCAGCACATCAACAGAGAGGTATTTGAGATATGTGCTTGTCCATAGGGATGGAGGAGTTATGGGGTGCCAGGGTAGGCAGCCAGCAGCATGGCAGATCCCACCAGAGGCTTCAGCAGCTTCCACCACAGAATTAGCTGGTGTCAAACAGCTCCTAACAAGGCCTTGCAGACCCACAAAATCCAGAGGCTGATGTCTGCCACGGGCTTGTTCTTCCATTGCTTAGTCCACCCCTAAGGAAAAGGGATTCAGATGCAGGCTTCAGCCATCAACATAATCCCAGAGGATAAAAGATGAGCAGAGAACTGAAGGCTGCTTCAACAGTGGGGTGCCTGTGCTGTAAACATCCTGTGGGACCAAGGTTGGCCTCCTTCCCAGGGCTGCCAACCCTTGTGTTTTCATCAGAGATTTCTCAGAGGGGGAAGGATTTGCTGCCATTTAATTGTTTTGGTTTCTTTACTCCTTACACAACCGAGGAGTCCAGATTACACAGGACAACATAGAAGCTGTGGTCTTTTGTGCACACCCCCAGAGGTCAAAGGAAGGTCCTCTCTTGCTGATGGTGGCAAGAGCTGGCAGATGGGGTAAAATGCTCTGTTACCTTTTAACCCAGTCTCTAGAATTTGGCTGGCCTAAGAGCTAAGCCTGAAGTGCCTCGGGTCCCCTTTCATCAGCTGCATCATCAACACATCCCAGTGCTGAGCAGATCCCACAGAAAGGATGTCAGCACTGGCTGGAAAACGGTCCTTGGCCTCTGGAGACAGGAAGTCACTTTTCCCTCATAGACCAATCAAGAACCTCCCCAGGGAGCAAATCAGAGCGCACGCCCTCCGTCAGCAGGAGCCATTGCCAGCTGCTGTCATGGGGCCAACAGCCAAGAGCTGGGCTTGGGATCACTGCATCAAAATCCATTAACCTAATTATTGCTTGTGTTCCCGGGCGGGTGGAGAGGGACAGCAGCAAGGAGAGCAAACATGCCACAGCAGCAGGAGGTACCTCTGCACAGCCGGTGCCAGGACTCGCAAGGAGGCTCTGCCTCTCCCTTGTTTCCCCAACACACACTCAAATTACAAACCTGCCAGCCCCCTGCTCTGCAAATGCCTCATTCTGCAAACAGAAACTCGATGCCCCAGAGGGTCTCACAGGCCTTGTTCAGGTTGATGCTTGTGAAGAAACTCCCCCATTCCTACCCATTCCAGGGAAAAACAGTGGCAACCACGGCTGCACGTTAAGCCAGCCATGGGATGCTCTACACAGGATCCAGAGCTCAGCCCTGCACAGGATGTATTCCAAGGGGGCAGGAACAGAGCAGTCTGGTGTCCTTGACCACCTTCAAAGCATCACTGCTTAAATATCCCTGCACAGGAGGATATGACAGCAATTCCTCCCCAGTGGCCTTCACTGGATGTCCCCACAGCAGATGTTGTGGTCATCACAGCCAGGGTGATTCCCATGGGCTCAATGAGAGAGAGCAGACTACGTCCCACCTCTTTTCTGATTCAGACCAAATGTCTTCCAGATACTCCACAGAGCAACCAAAATCCCAAGCAAAGGCAGGACATGCTAGAAAGACCACAACAATCAGTTTACACGTATGTGGCAGTGGTGTAACAGGCTAGTTTCAACTTTCTGGTTGAGGTAAGGGAGATTTGAAGCGGATTTAACAGCTGTCAGCAGTGCTTTGGTCTGCTGGCTTAGATGAGAGGAGAATCAGACCAGTGCTGAGCATGACCCACACTCTTCTTTCCAAGGCAAGACCCAACGTGGACACAAAGTCATCGTTCCCCTTATGCATCTGGGGAAGTCCCCCCAGACCATTTAAACACCAGGGCAGAAAAGATTCTTGGGATGTAGGAAACCAATGAAGAGTCATTTCTCCTATGGGAGATTTTGCATAACTGCACCTAAAAAACCCACACTACCAGCAGATAGCTGCTGGCCATGGCTCAGCAGTTACCTCGAGATGAGGAGTCAGTAACACCAAAGGCTGGATTTGCATCTGTGGAACATTTTGCCCGCTCCCACCATCCCACTGCAGTTTCCCCATACTGAAAACAGAGATAACGTTCGTCACCTCAGAGGTGTGTACAAGGGCTATCTCATTAACCTGTCCATCTAAAACAGCACATGAAGATGCCTGGTGTCAGCACTGTTTACCAAATCACACCCATACTCCTGGGCCAGGACTCTGGGAAGTAACAGGAAAACACAGCAAGGTACCACTGCCAGCCTACAGCAACAGCAGCAGGGCAGAGAGCAGCGGTCACATCCCCACCGGCCCTGGGCTTCACGTGTCACTGATTGACTCAAGTTTTAATTATGCCCCAATATCTCTATGTCTCCCAAAACACAAAGCTTTCAGCCAGGCAGTTCCTGCCAGCCAAAATTTCATAAAGAGCAGCGAGTGACTAAGACAGCCCAACCTTCAAGTCAGATGCTAACAGCTTTGGACAAGTGTGGGATTTTTGCACCCCTATCTGCAGGAAAATCTGATGTTTAGTGCCCTGACTGTGAGCAGGTCACTCTTAAACCCCTGAACATNAAAAAAAAGCGCCGGAGGGGAATTGTACTGGCTCTAATCCCTTCTGCCATTCTGCATATTCATGGAACATTGTCATAACACATCAGCAGGACAAAAGGTCTGTCGGCACCTCCTCCTCATTCCTTTGATAAACCACGAGACAAATGCTGAGTAAACACTTGGAATCCATTCACTGCACTATTCTCATCGGGATGAGAAAGGGCTCCTCTTTCTTGCAGGCCCAGAGCTGCTCAGCCTAATAAAGTACGGCCCACGGCCCGTGAAAAGAGAGGCCTATGGATGATGAAAACATGGATTATCTCATTTCACCCTCCTTGTATCAGACCCTGCTCACATTGAGTGCACTTGGTCTGACACGCAATTACACACATAAAAAAAAATAATAATAAAATTAAAAAAAAAAAAAAAGCCGAGCGAAGGAGGTGTTTAACAAGTGGGGGAGACTGTCCATGAAATTTCACAGATGACCTTTTCCTAGTGGGAAAGTAACTTGTTTCTGTCCCAGCCATCACCAAGAGTTTTCTCATTGGTATCATAATTCCCCTGAATATTGCAGTTGGTGGGAGAAGAGATAATACTTAGGACAAGGCTTTGCAGGTCACTACGGCCTGATTCACGCTGGCACTGACCGCCCCAGGAATGCCTCCCTGGCCATGCTGCTGCCTCAGCTCTCTGCCTGGCAGAGGGAGCAGGCAAAGCCCCATTCTCCTCACACAACTGGAAATCAAGAGTCCTGAGGTCAGACAAGCACCTGGAGGAGGAGGAATGACTTCTGTGCCCGAGGAGGGATAAAAGCACCTCGGTGGTTTGGGATCTCCAGGCGAAAACCACAATGCCAGCCAGGCAGGTTGGGGCATGAGATCTCCTGTGATGGAGGTCAAACTCCAGCCTGGAGTCCCTTCAGTCAGGCTTGGACCCCACCAGAGTCAAGAGCAGGCTGGTGAGGCTGGGAGCAGCACAGCAACTTCAGCCTTTCTTCACACCCCGCAGGTGGACAGAGAGACCAGAGACACATTGTCAGATAACTAGCAATAGCCTTAAAATCGGCAGAAAAATCCTCCTTACCTTTAGGCATTCCGTGACTTGACCCAGTTACACGGGACATCGATGGCCAAAGTTGACCCCAAGTGCTTTCCAACACCTACAGCCACCTCTTCTGTTGCCTAAGATCCCGGAGGCTGAGCTAAAAAAGCCTGCAATAAAATAAACAAAATCATTTAAAAACCAAAAACAGGGCAAGGAACTGGTTCTTTTGAGAGCAATCATCTGAAATAAATATTTTCCATTTAAATATGGTCCTTTAGTTAAGAATATGAGCAATTTTCAAAGGGAAAATAAATTTCAGAGATGGTACATGGGGAGCAAGCACACTTAGTGCAATTGTGCCCATAATGAAAAACAAGACATAGTTATGAATTACTGCCAAATGAAGAAGAAACAATAAATAGACTGCTGATTAACTAGGGTCTCTTTGTTAAATAAATGGCTCATAATCCTGTCCACTAACTGCAGGATGAGTATGTAAATAGTGTATTCAATCAATGCTTTTGTCTCCGGAAAATCCTTAAGTTCACCCTTTAAGTTTCAAACAACTAGCAAAAAGGATAAGCAGTTGTTCCTCGGCCTGGCACATTAGCCGTGAACGTCGCTATTCAAATATTTGCGTTTTACAAGGTGTTTGTTACAAAACCTCCCGCAGGACTCGGCGCAGTCTCACGGCAGCTCCAGGCGCTCGCTCCAGCCCCGGCCAGGCAGGCGATGCCGACTGTTTGTTTTCCCTGAGCGGGTCACTCCTCTCCCCAAGCAACCAAGAAGCAAAAGCAAGTGTGAAACTTGCAGGGCTTCCAAGAGGCTGCTTGCTCTGCTGCCCGAAAGCGATTTCTGGGCTACGCTGCATTGGCACGGTGTGACGGCCACATTTCTGTGCCCCGGGATGGGTGACGAGCAGGATGCTGCCTGCCACCTACAAACACCTCCACCTGACCTGCAGAGCAATAGCGCTTCATTAAAATATTGGACTAATGCAATGATTTCCTTCCTTAGATCATGCTTTTATTTCCCCAGTTGCTGCATGATATTAAAAAAAAAAAAATAAAAAAAAGAAATTTAGCAATGCTGTTAAGCCCAGATCCTCTGAGATTACTTAGGCACATAACTCCGGTTCACATCCAAATGATCTCAGGCGTCTTTGGGACACGAGCCTCAGAGAACTCATCACTTGATATTTCTCACAGACACAAGTCTCAATGCAGTTTCTCTGCCTGCCCAGCAGCGGCTCCAGCCTGCAGGGCTTTGGGGCTCTGAACTCAATCCCATGGGATAAACATTGGTTCCGAGCATGCAAAGATGCTGAGCAGGGACCAACAGCAGCCTCCCTCTGCTCATGCAGCCAACAGGTACGAGACACCCTCAGCTCCCTTCCCCACAAGTTGGGACCGAGCTGTGGGACAAGTCAGTTCTGAAAGGGAGCAGAAACAACCCTCAGCCTGTTCTGGGCAGCTTCCCAGGGGCTCCCCTGTGCTTTGCACCAGGTCCCATGGCTCCTGCGCCATTCCCCAGGGCTGGGATGCAGGCAGCTGTGCTGCAAACAAGGCTTATTTAAACCCAACTCAGGGATGCTCTGTACTTCGCAGAGTAGGAGGCTTCATACATCTCATTCTAACCTGTTGTTTTTTGGGACTGACTCTGATACCCCTGAGAGCTGCTGGGCCAGAATTCGGCCCCAAAGACTGACAGGGAGTTTTTCCATCGATTCCTGCAGAAAGAGCTTTGGTACCTATGGCATCCTGTCAGCAGCACTCAGGTTAGAGCATCCAGCCTTAAATCGACAACGTTCCTCTCCAAACCCAATAAGTAATTGTGGGATTCGCTAATAGGGCTTGTCAAAATCAATTGGGGTTAAACACCTTTAGCTACAATAACAGTCATCTGACCCCGGGCTCCAGAAACCGCCGGGCTCAGAGGAACCCCGAGGGGTTATTCCTGGCTTCCCACTGCTTTGAGACAGATAAAAGAGCAGACGATGCAGAGCTGGGTAATCCGTTCAGCCCATCCCAGCCATGCACTGAAGTGACAGCTCCCAGAGTTTCTGCAGAGCTGGCTCCTCCTGGGAATTGTGTGTGCAGGGACCAATTTGTTCAACAAAACCTGGGCAACCAGAGTTTTCTTAAATTCAATTGCCTGAAGGAGAAGGCAAATAGCATTTAAGCGGAGGAAAGTGCATTAAAACCACATCTTTGATACAATGGCTGATACACCCCATGCTGCCAACGCCTGAAATGATAATATTTTTTTTCTTAAATAAATAGCTCAGCAGCAGGATCCCAGCCTCCCCCAGCACAGGGAGGCTTCACGCTGCAGCAGCCACATTTCCAGCCCTCCAGGCCAAACTGCTGCAATGCTTCCCCTCTTTGCTGGGCTCATTACTGGGGGTGGACTGGTCCAGAAGGGACCAACAGCAGTGCCCATGCTGTGCTGAGAATTTACACATCCAGAGGGCACTTTCAGATAATGTTTCCCCACCAGTCCCCAGGAGCAATGTATAGGAACACCAGTTAGTGAGGACATCCTTCCCAGGCTGGTACGAAGGGCTTTTCCTGATTATGTGAACTTGATGCAGAGGAAGGCAAAGCAGGGGGGGTCAAGAAGAGAAATAAATATTCAGGATTTGGGGCACTTGCATAACCCAGTGAGCTTCTTGCTCTTTCTCCAGTTGAGGGATGCACTACCACATCCTACTCCTCCTTGGCAGCTTTTCATCTGTGCCTTCCTCCCTTCCCCACCTGGGGACATCGGGGACCTCAGAAGAGGCTCCTTGGGGACCTGAGACCCTGGGCTAGACAGAAACAATGCAGAGGAAAGGGACTCAGCTCTGGCGTGGTGCACAGACAGAAGGCGCCGTGGCTGGCTGCTGGTTGTTCCTCAGAGCAGCAGCTAACTTTGTACTTCAGCACCTCATGTGATATTTGAATGAATTCAAGCCTATAATGAGGGATTTCAAATTCTCCTATCTGGTCTCAAAATTTTTGTGGAACTATGACAGTCAAAGAAAAGCATCCCTTGCCTCCACAAACTGCAGAGGAATCTGCTTTAAAGCCTTCCTCCCTGAAGATTTCAGTTTCTGCTGCTTGTGGGGAATCCTGACAAGGTTGTCTTCTCTCACACTAGACAGGCATTTTAACTTCTTACCTTGGCTGGTAAAAATCCAAAAATCCAATGCCAAGGTGGAAATACGCAATACAGCGAGCAAACAATTACCCCAACATTCCCAAACAAGCACGAGTGAGGGGAGAGGGAGGGCTGAGGTGAAACCTGAGCAGAAGAAATGCAGAGGGTGATACCAGGGAATACCAGCAAGGAAAATGGGGAGGATATAACTAAATAAAATCTTCCCTCCAACACCAGGGAAGGGTTCCATCTCCAAGGGATGTCACACTGAACATCTGTGTTGTTACCAAGAATCAGCTCCAGGTTTCCCCTGAGCCACTCTCAGGGGTAAGCCCACTCTCTTGGGTAAGCCCAACCCCATCCAGCAGAGACCATTCACCCACGTGTGGGATGTCACACATGAAACCTTCACTCTTGAAAAGTTATTACGGTAGGAAGAAAAGAAAATTGTCAGAGGAATCTGAAAAGGAGGGATTGGTTGTGATTCATCATAAAAAGCAGGAGAGGAAAACCTGGAGAATCCCAGCAGTGAAGGTGCCTGCCCGACCCCAGGGAACAGCAATGCTCTGTGCTCCTGAGGGGTGGGACACAGCCAGGACCACCCATGCACTCATTCACACGTTGAGGGCTGTTAGTTGCCTGCAAGCCCAAAAAATAATTTAAAAATATTTAAATCCCAAGAGATGCTGCAGGAGGGCTGCACCGCCTGCCCAGAGAATGTGTGTGCTGCTGGAAATCAAAGGCTGCAACCAATTACACATCAGATGGAATCATTCTGCTGGGATGGCTTAGTTGCCCAGGTGACATCAGCATGGATCAGGCTTCAGGCAGCATCCCTTGGATGCTCCCAAATGTGTAGATAGGGGGAGACAGGGCAGAGCATCATCTACTGGGTGCTCCTCTTCTGCCCATCCTTGGGGTGCAGGAGGAGGGCAGCTCCAGGGCTTGGTCCTCAGTTCTGGGTCCACACAAGCAAAGAGGAGGAACTGCTGGTCCTTAGCCTTTTCCTGAGCCACTGCAGCAGGGGAAGTGCATCCCCCTGCATGGGAAGGAGGGACTTGGTGAGTGCTAGATAAAGGGGGTACCAACCACAGTTGGGACAGATGCCAGGCCACATGTGTCATGTTTATAAAACAAGAGTAAGTCCACCTGGTCCAATGTACTTCTGGTACCAGCAGTGAGACCCCTTTGCAGGAAGATCAACGTGCACCTTCATCTGAGCTCTATTTTACCAAAACCTCCAAAATATTAAATGTGAAAGGAAATTCAGAGCGAGTAGAAGGCATTGCCCCACTCAAAGGAGATCCCACTTTCTAAAGAAAGTCTAAACCAACTGTCATCGGCCAGGGGGCACAGTGCTCCTCACAGCAGCGGCTGGTGCCACATAGGAGGTATTCAGTCTAAATTAACTCTCCCCCTAATACCTGAGCAAACATTTCCAGCTTGAGACTTAATATCCCTGGACATGTCTGCTGTCTCCCAGGTGAATCCCCAGATAAACAAGGTCAGCTCAGCCCTAAATGCGGCTGTAAAAAGCTGTCAGTCAGCCCAGGAGATCTGGTTGCAAGGTCAAACCAGTTCTGAAGGTTGCTGGGGCCAAACCTGGCCCGTCACTCATTTTAAGTGCAGGAAGGTTTGTTTTCTCATTACCATGTCAGGTATCCCAAATTTAGGATTAGCTGTCGGCCGCCACAACATTGTTCTTTCAGAAAAAAAAAATAAAATAAACACATGCACGCACACATCCCTGGCCCCAAATAAATCTGTGTGCTGAGCCCGCCTGCAGCTGGGAGGTGAAAAGAAACCTGTCCTTCAGGAAAAGGGAAAGGGGACTTTCCCACACACTGTGTGACAGTTTCTGGCACAAAAGAACACCCAAAGCACAGAGCAACATCCTTCAGTTAAAATACCCAGTTGAATTAAGGCATCTCCACTGCTGAAAAGCCTCTTTGTCCGGCAGATGAGGGGAAAGGCAGGGCACCCTCCATTTCAAGGGGGAACTTATGGAACCTGTCCCAGACCAGCTGCAAACAGAACAGTTTTGCATGGGATGAGTCCTTGGTGCCATGCATGAAATGAACACATCATTCCCCCAAATACTTCCAGCTATTTAAGAGAGAGGAGCAGTTTGCATCTCTGCATCCTTTCTCCCAGCTACACACATCGCTTGTGACCAGATGAAGCTCTGGGAATGAGATCCAAACCAAACAAGATGCCAGAGTCCAATCCAACCTTGGCCTGTTCCTCCCACTGCCCTTGGGGTACCAGCAGCACAGCACAGGGACAACACTCACAGTCTGGGGGATGAAAGGGAATGTACAGACCTGGTAATGAAGATAAAAACCCTCCCTGGTGCTCCTCCACCCACAACACTGTTTAAGGGGGCAAGCAGTCTGTGTGGGGTGGATATTATGGAAATAATTCCACAGGGAAAGATATATTAAAGAGGCTCTTAAGGCAACTTGTCCCTTTCAGAAAAACACCAAGATCTACCATGAAACTCACTTGAGTTTTTGCCTCTCACCAAATCCTACATTAATTGGCTTCAGCCCTTCACCTTCTGATGCTTAAAGCCTAAGTTGATCCATGGCCAGTTTATCCCTTGCTGGGGGAACCAACAGGGTTCCTGAACAGCCCTCCTTCTCCCCCTTGGTGTTCAGCCACAGCGTTGCTCCTGCTGGTGCTTAAACAAGTTTTTTCTGCCAGTGCAGGGACTGTCCAGGACAGCCCAAGGCATGTGCCAGGGACCCTGTCTGCAGCTGAAGAGGAGGGTAATTTTTCAGGCTGTGTCTCAGGAGAGGAGGATGGGGAGCAGGGAGTTGCTCCAGCCTCTCAGAAAGAAAGAGCAAAGACAAATAAACTCCTCGGAGGAGGAATTACCAGACTGTGCACAAAGAGGCAAACCTGAAGAGACTTGTGCCAGGAATGCCTGCAGTGAGACAGGCTGATGACTGACAGCAGCACCCTCCCTCTTGCAGCAGGCTGTGGCAAAGAGCAGGAGAGGTGGGTTCATCTCAGCCCCCGGTGCCTCCACACACCAGTGGAGGTTTGATGTCTCAGTCCTCAGCTTGTGTTTTCATGCTCCAGCCATCCATGAAGACTAAGGAACCAGGTGGGCTTGAATGTGATACTACAAAGAGAGATATCAGCCCTCACCCCCACACCAGTCAGATGCAGCAGAGGTGCCCCAAACCCCACTGAGAACCCAACCAGTGTCCCCAGGGCAGCAGAGGGGGCAGGTAACCATTGCCTCATCTTTAGGATGCACATCTTTGCTCCCCAAGGCTGTCAAAAGACCCTCTTCGCCTCTAGTTTTGCTAGTAAGTACCTATGTCAGCACATCCTTGACTGAGGAAGCAATTGGCCATCGGGATGGTTTATGGAGAGAGATCATCTGAATGATGGAATATTCACGTACAACTCCACAAAGCCTTGGCTCCCAAAGCAGAGCCAGACTGAGAAGTTACCATCCCAAATGCCTGAGGCTCCAGGCTACAGTTCACTGTCACACCTCCAAAAGGGATTTGTTTTTAACCCAGACCATTTGGGTATCCAGCTAAACACTCGGCCCTATAAAACACTTACAGCCACACAGCATAAGGGATGGGGAACTGGGGCATAGCTGGAAGAGCAACTGGGCCAGGAAAAGCTCATTTTCAGCCAAAGTGAGTGAATCATCTGTGACTTCATCAAAATTGAGTTGACACCATCTGCTGCCCATGCTGGAGCAAACTTCTAGAATGATATCTCATGGTGAAGGAAACCTCCATAAAGCAAAGACAACAAAAGCCTGTGGCATGCCAAGGGTGATCATCCATCACCTGCAGGGCCATGGCGTTTCCCCAAGAATCTTCTCTTCCATGCTGCGCCTCACAGGGACATCCCACAGCCAGTTAACAATATCCTAAATTGAAATTTTTATGTTCTTTCCATTTTCAAGGCACATTAATTTCAAAACAAAGACACAAGGCACTGTCCTTAAACATCCCCGATATTTCAAGTCCCACTTTGTTTCAACATCCCTAAAATTGCGTTTTTTCAACAATTAAACAATTCATCTTTTTCAGATCCACTCAGGACCTCATCTAGATACACATTAATCTTCCTGATCTCAAAGCCAAGGAGAAAATAGGCATTTCTTTCTCCGGTCCTCCAAAACAATACTGCCACAGCATTTGCCGCCACTTCCAACCCAGGCTATCAATGCGTTCAGACATGAGGCGTTCCTCGTGTTGCAATTCAACCTAAAATATCTGATTCTCAGTCTCATCCCATTACATCATGCTCTCAATATCCTAAAAACAAACAAACAAACCCCCAAACAAACCCAAACTCAGCCACCTAATCAAAAATCTACTTCTTGCCGAAGGCCACAGAGATGTCTCAGGAGCTGCTGTCTCTGCTGGAGATCAATGCATCCACTGAAGAAGGGGAACGATCCATTCGTTCACCCATTCCTCAACCGAACTCCTCATCATTTGACCTTACTCATTCCTACAGCATCTTGCATGTAGGTGCTGCTCCTTCCCCTTCTTTCCTCACCTCTCCACTCTTCAAGGGTTGCAGCTGAATCAAGATCCACTCTCCAGCAATTGCTGGGGCTGGTCCTGAGAGAAGCTTTGGCCCAACATCAGTTCTCTTCCCTTTCTCAAAAGATGTCATTCCCATTCTGGAGCAGAGCATGGCGGATGTTTTCACCACTATCAACACACACAACACAACACAAATACTCTCACGGTTTACAAAGCATGTTCCTTCCCTCTCCTCCTGCCTTGCCTGCTTGAATTCAGAGATGGCCAACAACTATTAAACACATCAATGTAAATGTTAGTAGATTGCTTCTAATAGGAAACAAAAATGTTTTGAGCAAAGCTAATTGCCGGGAAATAAGGTCGTTCCAATATTTCAGCAGGGGGTTATAAATCTCTTGGTTCCTGCCTCCTTCCAGCATTAAGGTTTTACAGATGTTGCTGTCAGAAGGAGAAGAATGATTTCAGATGCTTGTTTCCACTGTACATTTAAAAAAAAAAAAAGGGCATAAATGTGTGCAGCAAATTGCTGGGCGAGTTTTCTTTCTACAACAGAAAAACCACACAAATCTCAGACAACAAAATATAGAAAATCTGCATTGGGACTCCTAAAATCTTATAATGATACAAAATGCTCAATGCACTGTCAACTGGCAAAACTTTAACACGTAATTCAAGCCAGCCAGTTTCACTGCCTGCCAAAATTGCTTCTTCCAGTCCTCTGCTGCTTTTTTACTCTTCTGCACCACCAAATATTCACTGTACATGGAGGGACCCTCTAGACCCAAAAGAAGAACATGAACCACTCCAGTTTTTCCTGAGCTGGAAGAGGAGGATGAGAAGGGCCAAAGCAGCCGATAGAGAGGAGAGCTGTTCTCTTGAAAAGCTAGACCTAGACCCAAATTCAAATGCTAAGAGGGTGGGGAGAAGGAAGAAAGCTTATGTTAAGTATAAGATGATGATTAGGGAAGAAAATGAGACTTGGTAGCTGTCTCCAGTTGTCTTGCCAGGGTAGTTCATCATTTGCATGGGAAATATCCACGAAAGGGGCTGGCTCAGCTCCTTTCCCCAGGCACAGAGTGGCTGATGAGCTCTTGGGAGCACCCAGACAACTCCAGGACTGGGGTGAAGTTCTCCACCCCAGCCCCATGCTGACACCCCATGGTACATGCTGTACATGGACACACAGTGCGCTCTCTCAGGAAACCATTCCCCAGGCACCAAAATCTTGATAATTAAAAAGAAAGCGAAACCTACAAAAATAAAGCTCTCAGCTGCACAACCAGTTTGTTTCCTGGAAAAACAGGGGAAGCAAGGAGAGGACCAAAGACAGACCACCACTAACCAGAGGTTAATTCCTGCAGGAAGGTGCCCATTGAGTTCTTCATCGGTGTTTTAATTGGGATAATGTGGGCATTACAGAGGACAATGCCCTGATTTCCTGCTTAGCACCACCACAAGATCTGGATCACCTCCCCAGGCAAGCAGGTGTCCACACTGCCAGCAGTGCCTGCACCCAGCATCCAAACCAGGCACCAGCCAAAGGAGGACTTGAGTGGGCTCCGGATGCCCACATCCAAAACTGCCACCTCGAAAGCCAAGGTAGCTAAAATCCTGATGGGGACAAGTACAAAAATCCACACAGCTTTAACTCAATGAGCCAATTTAACTTTCACAGGTGTCACTGTCACACATTGCAGCGTGTTAGGGCGACCTTTTTTTCCAGCAAAGCACAATCCACTCATTCTCCTTTAGCTTCACTTCCTTTAACTCCTCAGCACCACCCGAAGGAGGGGAGGGCTCTGCATCCCCCATGCCCAGCATCCCCAGTGATTTCCTTGGGGCTCAGTGGCTTCCTCTTCAAGGCATCAGGTTTGCTCCAAACACGCCTGACTGGAGCCAAGGGGCCAGGACCTCTCACGAGAGGCATTTGGGCTGTTTTATTTTTCCAATTCAGCAGAAACTCTGACTCTCCTGCTAAGAAGCCTGGAGCCCACTCTGAAGACTATGGGCCTGTTCCAGATTTACACTGTTTTTCCTTAAGCTCAGAGATCACCACTGAGCTGTCTCTCATTCTGCTTTTTGGCACTTTCTTTCATTTTAAACTGCAATCATACCCTCTCCCCCAAAATAAACCAACAAAAACAACATATCCAGACAAGGGACCATCCAGTTCAGCTCCTTTAACACTCCCAGGACAGCAGTACAACTTCTCCAACCATGGTGGGGTTATGCTTTGGATATGATTTCCACTAGACACAAGTGGCACCTCTTAAAAAAATAATCCAAGCCAGAAATAACCCACAGGGACAGAAGAACAGAAGTCCAACATCTCTCTTACTCAAGTAGAGGGATTCATTCTTCTCTCAGAAACCAGACAACCACCACATATGAAGAAGCAGCTACGTGTCCACCTCAAATCTCTCGATGCTCACACATGGCTAGACCCCAGGGGCTGTATTCATGTTCTCATTTCCCATCTCATGGCTACTCTGCAGGACCCATGAGCGGGGTTACATTTAGGCCAGCTGGACCTGGGACTGATACCTGCAGTTGGAGAAGATAAGGATGCTGGGATGGCCCACTTCAGCATCAGCCTGTTAAATCACAGAGGTCAGTGTGGCATCCCCAGGCATCCCTGTGTGGCAGGTCAGCACCTCCCGAGCCGTGGGCTCAGGAAACCCAGTGAGAAGGAGCCACCCCAGCACCTCCAGGCAGGACACGGCCCCAGCCCCGTGCAGGGGGGTGGCACAGCTGCCAGGTGTGCACTCCAGGGTGCCCGTTTCGGGAAGGCTCCTCCGCCCCGGCTGTAAATACCAGCCCTGACCGCAGGATCCCAGCGGCACCCTGCGTTCTTCCAGCAGATGTGCCAAGACAAGCCGATGTGAGGCTCCGTAATCGGAGGTTTGTTGGTCTCCTGGGACCAGTGAAAGCCCAGACTGGGGACTGAACCGCTGACTCGAGCGCACAAGCAACCGAGCTCCGTGAGGGCCACAAGCAACTGTGGAATGATTTAGGAGATGAGACCTTGAATTTGCCAATTATTTATCTAGTTGATGACTCAGACAAGCAGTTTTACTGTCCAACCCTTAGGGGAAAACATGTGGAACTAATCAGGCTACACCAAAATAAAAAAGAAAAAGATCAAATTAACATAAAATAAATTGAACGGCACACACAATACCAAACCTGATTTTTCCTTCCAAATAGGCACTGCATCTGAGATGTTTGTTCTTGCTCATTTATTATTCTTTAGCTTTTAAAGGGCAACACATGGCAGCAGAAGTCATTTTTGCAAGCACAACAAAACGTAATCTCTTCACAAAGAAAGGCAATAGCTGTTTATTCAGCAGGTCCCTCCTATTCATGATGTTGCCATCGGAAAATAAGAATGTCATGGAAAATAATAATAAACCAAGAAAATTTTGTGATTAACTTAGAAAGACACCAATTTCAATATTAAACCAGCCAATATGAACAAGGTTTTATGCTAATAAGTACCATGAGTTTGTTGCCTGTTAATACAGACTGAGGAAGAGACAGGATGCTTTGGTGCTTTAATGTTGGCTGGGACATTTGGAAACTTTTACCTTTTGTGCCCCAGAACCTTTGGGAAAATCACTTCAGCTCCATTTATCAGGAGCTAGATGCCTAGCTCCCGCAGAGATCCACATTTTGAGATCCTGTGGGATTTGGGACCACCTCACTGCACAGTGATGTTCAGAGCCTCACCCTTGTCCAGCCAGGATCTGTGGTGCGTTAACCTCTCCTTTCAAAGGTGTGCATGCAGATAAAAATTAAAACTTTTCTTAAAAATGACAGATTTTGATGAAATTTCTTTTTGGGGGAGGGAGATTCAAGTTACCAACCACATTAAAACAACATGCTCAGAAACAGAACTGAAAGCTATTGCACCCAGCATCAGAAAGGACATAGATAAAGTTGAGGCAGCTTAAAGCAGACTCAGCCCAGCCAGCTCCTGCAGTGCTTCACATCCCTCCCCATCACAGGTGACTCAAATCCCTCTCCCACCAGCATCACCCCTCCCTGGGACCACAAGGCTTGACTTTGAGCCAGAGGCTCCTGCTCGCCTGCCCATTTCACTGCCTCCTCCCAGATAACATCAGCCCAAGGTGATTATGTCCTTCCCAGGCCAGCAAACCAGATTTTCTGAATGACCTGCCCAGATCACTTCTCATCAGCCTCATGCACTGGTCAGTGCCAGAGCTGTTCCTCTACAAAAGTCACCAGGTATTGTCCTGGAGCCAGACAGTTTTTCCCTCTTCATGTTCACTGAAAGACTGAGCATTTCATTGCTGGAGCCAGTCATTTCACCCATGCTCCAATGATTTGTGTCCCCACCCCATCATCAGGTCACTCAAACTTGCCCTTCCACTGTGCTCTTCCTGTTTGCCTTCTCTTCTCCACTGCACTTTGACTGACATGGTTAAATATGTCCCTGTCAAGTAGGCTGCAGTCTGGGGCCGAGAAGGGAAAAGACCACAGTCAGCAGGGAAAGGTGCCTGCTGTGAGAGCTTATTTCATCCCTGGCAGAGGGATTGTGTTTCACCTGAGTGTCATGGTTTAACTCCAGACAGCAACTGGTTTTGATTGGTATTGAGTTATTTTTCTTCCTAGTAGATGGTAGAGTTCTGTGGTTTGTATTTAGTAATTTAGAGAATAACGTTGATAACACACTGATGTTTAATTGTTGCTAAGCGGGGCTTACTCTGAGTCAAGGACATTTCCATCTCTCATACTCTGCCAGTGAGGAGAGGCAAGGGGAACTGGGAGGGAGCATGGCCAGAACAGCTGACCCAAACTGGCCAAATAGATATTTTGTATCACAGAACATCATGTTTGTCTTCTCTTCCCCACCATCCTTTAACTGACTTGCTTAAAGATGTCCCTGTCAAGTAGGCTGTGGTCTGGGGCCAAAAAGGGAAGAGACCACAGTCAGCAGGGAAAGGTGCCTGCTGTGAGAGCTTATTTCATCCCTGGCAGAGGGATTATGTTTCACCTGGGATACATCATCTCCCCATTGAATCAGCCCCATGCTCTCAAGCCAGGGCTCAGAAGAGAACATCCCAATGCTGGTCCATCCCCAAAAGCTTCCTGGCAGCTGCTGGTGGGTTTGTTACTTATGATGGGTATTTCAAGCAGTTTCACTGTTGTGTTTTCTATCAGGGAGCAGCAAGAGCCCAATTTCTGCCTGCCTCGCCCTCATCTACCCCAGAGTCACGCTCTCACCCATGAGGAGAGGGGTGACCCCCAGAGTTCCTCTCACTCCCAGAGCACGGGGGATCTGCAGCCACCCTGGGTGCCTGTCGTGCCTCCCCTCCCTACCAACAGCTGCCCATTCCAAGAGACTGCAGTGGCCTCAGCAACAGGTCTGTTCACAGAGCTGCAGGCCCTGCCACCTGACCCAATTTCACTAAAACAAACCTTTCATCAGGAATGCACCTTCACTGGAGTCACACGGCAGAGGAGACCAGGCAAATACCAAAGAGCAAGTGTGAGCACACCTTAAAGCAGAGCCACAGCCTCATGCAGCATCCCAGACTCTTTCTTTTTAGTAAAGAGAGACAATCAGCATTCAGGCCGACTTAAAAGATTGAGCAGGATGATGACAGCTCCCATTTCGGGGAGAAAGGCAGAGGGAGAGGGGATTTGGTTTCAGACTAAACCCTTGCGGCAGGCTGCCATCAACACACACCCCAAGGTCACACATGGGAGGCAGCTTCTTTAAAAGAATAGGAGAGCTTGGGTTTTTATTTACCTCCAGAAAGGCTTTTTAACTCTGGTGGTGGTGACTTCACCCCCAGAGACCTCGTGGGAAGCTGGTAGTGTCAACCCTAAAGAAGCAGGTTTTGGGGACCAATGTCTGTGTGTGCAGGGATGGGGTGAGCAGAGCCCATGTCCCCATGGATGGCCACCTGGTGAACCCATCCCACAGCCGTGTTTTAATGGACACCCAATCCCAGGCACACAAAGAACCCATTTCCTCTGCTTACACCATCACAGATTTAAAAGCATAAAGGATCAAGGCCAGGGGAGCAGAGGGTCTGTCACTGCAGCCAGGCACAGCAGCAGCAGCCAGTAGGTCCACAGCAGCACCTCAGCACTGGGACAAAGAGTTGTCATTTCTCTCATGCCTCTCAGGTGGTAAAAACATCCTTTTGCAGCAGAAAAGGGAAAATGGCATCAGCTGTACATGAAATAGAGAACAGGGCTGGTGGGTCATGGTGGTTCTGTCTCACCTCCGTCAGCTGCAGGGTCAGGGTTTACTCATGCAGCTCACTTGCCCATTACTTAGAGCTAGCTCTGACTTAAAACCAAACCAAGACCAACTCCCCAGCATCACACAAGCTGCTGATCTGTGGGCAGGGCAGAGCCCTGGCAGGCAGATGTTGCCACCAGTCTGATAAACCAGGGCAGCCCCTCCAGCAAGCAAGGTTCACTGACTTGCAACAGCTGAGTGATAACTCATTTAACCCTCAGCATTTCTTTCACCTGTTATCCTTTACTCATTTTCTCCATTTAAATTTAAAGCCTGCAGTACAGAGACAGCAGGGGAAGTTTTCCCACTGAATCGAGTTAGCAATGCTTCCTTAAAGCTTTCAATACTGGAGTCAGAGGGAGTTGGAGAGGATTTTTTTTTTTTCCTTTAAATAAAGCTCCAAGAGATGATACAGAAATCTGAGTCCACTTAAAAAGAGAAAAAAACCCAAACCATCTTTCCTACTCTTTGTGGTTATTGGACAGAAACAAACCAAAAAAGGGGAACAAAGAAAGAAGAAAAAAAAAAGACAAAAAACAACCAAAACCAAGCTTCAGATGATTTCTAACCGGATTTCATGCTCTCTGAGTGCCTGGCAGGCTTTCCAGTCACGAAGGTTTTGGGGCACCAAAGTCCCTCCCCTTAAGTAACTCCTCTGTTATCAAACTCCTCAGCAACTTGGGAGCTTTGAGGCATTTACTGGCAGGGAAAAGGGACCAGGAGCACGGAAAAGACCTGAGCTTGATGGAGACCTCTGCCTAAGGGATCCCAAGGTTTTGGGCTCCAATCCCCACTCTGCCTCCAACAATGCCCCATGAAATACAACCGAGCTCCTCAGCAAAATGTCCTTGGGACTGGTCAAAAACACCCCAGCACCTTCCCCTCACCCAGCCCAGCCCCTCTCGGACAGCCCAAAGGATCCAGCAACTTCTCCCCTAAACAAACCAATGCAGCAACAACTAAACCCAGAGCTCTCACCTCTGCTCCTTCCCTGGATCCCAAACTGGGGCTGCAGGACCAGCACTTTCTATGCTGGGTGTAATATCCTCTTAGCGATTCCACACTGACTTCTGGGCACCAGTAGGAACCCGGTTAGTAAATGCCTGTCCTCTCCCATCTGGGCTGGGTTCCCTGCTGGAACCAATTAGAACAATTAGCAGCACATCAGCGTTTGTGCTAAGGACTCTCACATGTGGGTATTTGCCAAAGCCCTGACCCATTTCCTCGCCCTTCAGCATCTCCTCTGCTGTTTGTGGGGGCTCTCATCCCCCCACTTTTACCCTTTTCCCCCAGAGCTCACATTGTTAAGGGACTGTGCAGTTCAGGGAGGGAACAGCAGCGTAGATAAGGCAGGAGGTAATGAATTGTTCATGATGGAAGAATAATAACCAAGCTAATTAAGGGTCTTCATGTGCCTCCTCCAACCTTCATTAGCTGCTGTGGTGACCCTGTGCCTGCTCACACAGCAGAAACCTACCTGCTCTCCCAAAGAGACCCAAAATCTCCCTTCTCCAGAGCAATCTCTATCACAGTGTCAGTTAATGGATGCACCATTTTCCCCCTAATTTTCAAAATTAAGGCTATGACGTTTAATTATTATTATTAATGATAATGTCACTTGTGCCTTATCATTTTCATTAACTGACAGTCTTCTTAACTTTTAGAAACACATGTTAGCCAAAACATAATTATCTACTGTTTTATTCTGCAATGCAGATGGACTTTAGCAGGTTGGACATGACTGCTGACAGACGTCACATCTTTCAAGGAGGACTGGACTTCCAAGCCTGTTTTGGTTCTCAGATTCTACCCACACTTAACTCATTCTTGAGGCACTTCTCTACTAGCATCGGCAGGTGCCCTAAAAAATTGCATTGATGAATTTCCCTGAAAAAAAACCTCCTCTCCCTTTAGAAAAACAGCAGAATTAACATCCTAACTTAAGCACCTGGACTAACTTTGGAGGGAAATGACTCCCAATTCCTTGAAGAGATGCAGTGAATTCTCCCAAAGCCCAGTAAGCCTGCCCTTCCTAAGGGACCTTGTCCTACTAACTGCAGAGAGTTAGGAGCCAGTTTGGTCAAATTTGAGCAGCTGCTCTTTGCAAAGGCTATTTCTCCTTTTGCCAGACATGTAGGATGTACTTCTGCCAAATTTGAGAGTCCCTTTGTACATTGATCTCCCCATCTGTAATACAGGCTGCTTAGAAAAGGGGAACACATCTCAGTGGAGAGGAATAGATCTGCTGCAAAGGGGCTGCAAATCCTTTAGTGCTGAGCCCCCAACAGTGCTGCCCCGCTGTCTCTCTGGGAAGTGTCACAAGACCCAGATGTCACTGGAACAGCAGAGATGCTGGGCCTACCCAGGGGGTGGCTGCTGGTACCAGTCCTGCTCATGCCCCACGGTCAGAATTACTGGCCATGCCCCAGCACAAAGTGCTGTCAAAACAAAGTCTAACCCTGCTGGCACCTCCACACTTCTCATCTCTGCCCTGCACCAGCCAAGATGCCAAGCCCATTCTGTCTCTTCCCATTCCCCTACCCTGAGGTCCTTTTGGGAAAGCACGGGCTTGTTCTTGCTGAAGGATACTCAGGGAGCATCTGCACAGCCATGCCTGAAGGAGGAAACTGATCCATGCTTTTCCATCAGAGTCATTTGGAAGGAATAATAGGATGGAAGGGCAACTAGGAGATTTTGAAAAAAAATCAATTAACGGACAAAGCAATTAAGGTTTTGACTGTGTTGCTAGAAACTTTTCTCTCTAAAATTTTCCGGTGGAAGGGAACCAAATGCAGTGCACCTGTGAAAGGGAATCAGGTGCTTACCACTCAGCTCTTCCCAGCAGCTTCACTTTTAGTGCCCCCTCTGCCATCCCAGGGTCGATCTCACTTCTGAGACACTCTGGGATGGAGAGACACCAAGAATACTTCTCTGCCATGGTACCACGTATCAAACTCCTTCACTAGTGGAAAGCTCTCACTCAAGATTATCTCAGAAAGTTACCTTTTGGTCCATGCTGTCACAAATGTAGTCGCACAGAATAGCCATAATAATTAAGTTGTCCCCATCTAGTTGTCCTTATTAGATACAATTAAATAAAATGACCAAAAAAAAAAAAAAAAAAAAGCATGACAGTGATTGCTGTCAAGTTACCAACATAGCAGATCGATCTCGGTGCAACAAAAAACTCAGCAAAAATCTATTTCTTTATGCAGATTTTTTTTTAAGTTACACCGTTACAAATACTCAGGCTTTTTAACTAAGTCAGGTCTTTCAATATACGAGCAGTGCTGTGTATCCCGTAAATGCCACTTCCAAGCTGCATCCTGCTCTCCGCGAGCCTTGCACCCCTCCTTGTGGTGCATCGAAGCAACTGTCGTGTGAGCAAAATCCTCTCTGCTGGGCTTTGGCTCCCAAAAAAGAGCACGGAGACATCCATCATCTCTGGCAGCAAGCACCACCTTCTCCATGTTGTGAACGTCTCCGAGCTAGGGAGATAAACAACTTCTGCTTCTTACTAAAAGTCAACCCTAAGCACACGTTTCAAACATCATTAAACTGGAGGGAGCAGACATGTGTGACACATTGAAACAGTTACACTCCTCAATCTTAATGTTTGTTTAAAGGTTACTTTTGGATGAAAGCTGGTTAGAGAATAAATAACAGATGCTGAAAGCATCCATTATGTATTTTTGCAATTAGCAGAAAATCTTGGTACTTTTCTTAAAGAACATACATAATTTTGTGGGATGTTTATTGCTGGAAGCAATCTGGGCTCTCGCTGGCAAGAGCAGCATCCAAGAGCCCAGGGAAGCTTCACAAGGAGTCACACATAGTAAGCCAAAAGCAATGCTTGCTTCAGGAACAGCACTTAAAACCCTGTGCTTGCTCTAGCAAGGAAGTGGTCAAATGCACTTTCTTTCCACAGAAAATTTTAAATTAGAAAGAACATGGTGAAATCATCCCTGTTTCTGTTCCACGGACATTTTGATTACCCAGCAAAGAAGTGACTCCTGATTATACTTTCATTTGAAAAATGCACCCAGGATGTTTCATGCTCTTGTTGTCTTCTCTGCCAAAGGGCTTCTTCCATGGTCTGGCTACCACCTCCCCTCTTGGGGTATGGAGATACTGCTATACCTTGGGAACTCTTGTGCATCCAGCACGCATGGCCTGGAAGGGAAAATGGAAGTAAGGAAGCCACTACAGCTCCCAGAAAGTATCTCCCTCTCATAAAAGTTTGTGTGCAGAATATGAGGTGGAGCAGAAGTTGTACTGTGCCAGTCCTCTCCCCGATGATTTCCATCACATCCAAACAAAGCTGGAGGGAGTGTTCAGACAAAACAGAGGTGTTTGAGTTAGAACAGAATACAGACCTCAGGATACTTGGTGACCATAGCTGGGAACTTCAGCTGTTCTGGTTGAAGAAGACAACAATAGTAATGCCCTGAACAGAAACCTAAAGAGTTGCCCTATGCTCGGCCAGGAGAGAGAACCACCAGATATTGCATCCTCCATACACCCTGACAGATCCTGATAGTCCCAGAAGACCTCCACAATAAGTCAAGCTTTAATCCTAAAACTTGATCTTCATCCTAAGACTCGATCTAATTCTATCCCCAAATCTCTTTTTATACCTCATGGCACTAAATGGAAATGCATGCTGAGAACAGAAGTTGTCCAAGATACCATTTTCACATACCATACCCAGCCCCATCACACTTTGGTAGTCACCCAGCAATCTTTGCCATTTCTTACCCCACGGAAACAGCATTGTGCTAAAAAGCCCTCCAGAGTAAAGCAGATAATATCTTTTGGGATGGTGCCTTGTATTTTCCAAGAGTTGTCTTGCTGCAGCAGTTATTACAAGAAACTAAACCAAACCCTCCTATTTGTAAATTGGATAGAAAAAGCACAACTCAAACTGGTATTTGGACTGAATGGTTCACACAGTGCTTAAGAAGCATTTTAGACAAAAGCAAGCTTTCTGCCAAACATTTGAGGGGGAAGAGAAAATTTCTGCTTTGCTGTCTGAATGCAGTTGTAAGCCAGGATGACAAAACAGCCTGGCATTGCTGCCCAAAGTGAAATACACTGTGCATCTCATGCTTCACATGCAAGGCTCACATTGCCTTCACCCTGCCTGGTTTAGTTCCTACAGTGTTATCCTGAAGAAAAATTCCTGTCTCCACAACCCCTGGCATTAAAGGTGGCAGAGTCAACGAGGGGACACGAGGAACTCGTAGGCGGGGATTGCTTTTGCATTAATTTCTATTCAGCACAATCACGAAACAGCTGCACCCCACAAGCATCGCTGCCCTGTGGAACAGGTATTTATCTAAAGCTGAAGCCTGACGAGTGAAGCAGAATTGACTGAGCTTCTCTAAGCATCTTCCCTCCCCTCCTCAACCACCTCACTTGCCTCCACTGATGCATAACTGGTCGCTGCTGGTTTAACATCAAGTGACTGAGGAGGTTTTCTCATGCAACTGCTGCTAAGCACTGTGCTGAAGCGAGGCAGAGACAGCTGATCTGACTCACACAGGAGAAAAGAGCAGGGCTGCTACACTGAGATTTCCTGTAGTTGGGAAAAAAGAAAAAAAGCAATGTGCTTTATGTCGGTTTTGTAACAGCTTATGTACCGAGTTCATGTCAGAAACAGGTTCAGATTGCTGCAGATGAAGGTTTAAAGGTTTTCTTTATTTAGCAAGGCACATAGAGATTAGCAAGAGCACCCCCTTCCCTATCCCAAAGAGCATCTGCAATTCAGAAAGGTAAGGAAAAGGCATTAAAAGGCAGAAAGCCAAGAGGATAGAACATACCTCAGCTGAGCAGATTAGAAGACTCAATAAAGACGCCTATTGTTACCAACAGAAATACTCTACAAATACACAGGCTGAAACCCACCATCTTAAACTAAGCAATCCATGAAAAATAGCAGAGAGATGCAAGATTAAATTCTTCCATGCTTCCCTATCTCTATGGAAGGCTTATATAGGTCTGCAGATCAAGAGTGTGCACACTGCTGCCATATGAAACCACGTATTAATATTTTTATATTATTTAATATTTACTGTCTCCTTTGTTACCTGATCAGACGAATCCTCTTCTCATTGCCTTGCAGTTCTCATTATCAGCCGTTAACCCCGGGATGTTTGGACTGTGGCAAGGGCACAGCCCCAGGTCTCCAAGTCCTGCTGCACCACGGCTTGAAGAAATAACCTGTGTGTGCCAAGGAAGCAACTGTTGCCCCTCGGAGCAAAGGTCAGCAGAGCTGTCACAGATCGTAGCCTTCAGAGCCATCTGTGCCACAACAGGGACAGAACTGGTATTGAACCTCACACCAGAGGAGGAAAGTAATCCCCTAAGCTGCAACTTTCCTAAACGCTGGCAGCCAGAAACTGCCAACCGGTAACGACAGCTGGCAGCTCCGCTCTCAACTGAGGGTTTTTTCCATTTAACTCTCCCCTTCTCCCCAGTCCAGCCTGGGCAGCAGCACACAGATGTCCCCACTGGTGTAAGACACAGAATTTTCCACAAGACCTCAGAACTCCCTCATGAGACAGCTCTTCTCATTAAGGACAAGTCGTTGCTAGTGGGGGATATCTTACAATGAGGCAATCCTCAAGTGCATGCTTATGGTCATCTCTGCCTGCCCCTGCTCCCACAGTGGGAGACTGAACCCAAAATCTCTGCCCAAGAGATGCCAATTTGACGGGTAGTTTTGCCCCTGTCAGTCCATCCATGAGGAGATGCTACAGCTTCAGGGTGAGGTTTCAACAAAAGTTTGGTCTCTGCAGTTTTACCAGCAGAAAGACACCTACCATTGCTGAAAAAAACCCTGCTTTCTCCACTCCTTTCAGACCAGCTCTGCAAATCTTTCCAGAGTAAAGTTTCAAGTTGGAAGGGTTGGAGCTGATGATCTTAGAGGTCTTTTCCAACCCAAATGATTCTATGATTCTAAGTTCAACAAGATGTTTAATAGGAAGCTACATGTGTCAAAACAACCTCTTTTGTAACAAACCTTTACATAAAATGGGTTATTTTTAAATGAGCCTGGCAGTCTCTCAGTTTCTTTTATAGAGAATATTATGCTGTGCCAATCTCCTTTAAGAACAGCCTGGAGTACAGCACGTAGGCATGTGCTGCAGAGCCAGCAGAAAGGCAGGCAGGAGATCAGCTGATGACTGAGCAAGGAATCATGAGAAATCCAGACAAAAAGTCTCCACCAGCAGGTGCACAATAGGTTTGTGTTTCCTTGACCACTCCAAGTCCCTTTCCTTTCACACATGTGTCAAATGAATTACCACTGCTCAACGACATGAGTAGAGTAATTTGGTAAACCTGTATAATCAAGAAAAGGTACCAGTTCCACAGGCAACGGCCTGATCTTATCCTGTGCCTAAAAGGATTTGCATGACTTCACTTTTGATGGTGAAAACTGAACCTTCATACACATACCTGTGCATGTGGCCATGTGAAGCATCTAACTCTAATAAATACTCACTTTATAGAGATGGATATATACGAAAAACATCCCTTGTGACAGAAAACTGTAATCCAGGCACTCATTAAGCCACAGAACAAAGTTTATTGGATCTCCTCAGATTCTTTATACAGTTTTGCTGCTAAATGGACACAACACATTGGCATATTGCCTTTAATCTTTATTTCAATCATAAGTCCATCTTGAAAGAAGTGGTAACACATTTAATGGCATCTTCAATAAATAAAATGACAAAAAATCTAGTCCTTGCACAGACACATTACAATCCACTCCAGATTCAATATTGCCAAAACATTGTTGGGTGTTCTTCTAAAACGTGCTCCAGAGGGGTTTTTTTGTTTCAGCACTTAAATACACAGAAAAGTATATGATGAGAGAAAATGGATACTCTATTCTGAACAGAACTTGTAAAAACCAGTAACTTAGAAACAAGAGTGAATTAAATCTCTCTAATTGGATTAAAGAATCCAGCTTGAAGTAGTTTTTGAAAAACCCTGATTCTAACCTTCATATTAAAACATGCAGTTTTGCTGGATCCTATCCATGTCAGCATACTTATACAGTAAGAATTAAATACCAAGTTTTCTTTTTTTTTTTTTTTTAAAGGAGAAATTCATAAAGGGAGAGCATTGGCCTCCCACAGTCACAGAAGCAGTCATGGTCCATATATTCTGCAGTAGTAAACAGCTATTTGTGGCCAGTCCATTGCCTGAACTCCTACCAGACTGGAAAAGTTACTGCAGTTTAGCCTTGTTTCTGTACTCATCTCTTCCCCAGTCCAGCAGCCTCAACAACCTCAGCGAGACGAGAATTCCTGAAAATACAAATCTGACTGCAGGATGAGGACCAACACATCTGATTCTAATTAAAAGCTAAGCTTAATTTAAACTTTTTCCTAAATAGAGAAAGTCATGACTGAAGAGAAGCTGAGCATCAAGACTTCCAATTTGCAATTCTGTGTAATTAGCATGTCACAAACCAATTATAGCGTCAGTTAATGTAGGAACAACCACTCTACCACTAAAATCAGTTAAAACTCTCATCTTCAGGCCTTCAGTGGAAGCTTAGGGCATGCAAGGAATGCATGGTTGGGCCCCCCCAGACCTATGCATACTATACAGGGGACAGAAAAGTTTAAACAAAAGACAAAATTGCACCACATCTGCGCAAACATTTGAACCAGGTTGTTTCAACCAGTTCCCTGCTCACCCCAGCTCTTGCTGCTGACTGCACTTGGCTAATTCAAGAGAACATGGTGAAGCAGAACTCTCTTTCAGGGAATGAAACTTTTTCCTGCAGTTACCTTCCCCTCAGCTGACCACATCGTAACAAAAGTGCAATAACTTACAAACTTCTCAAACAAACAGCTATTAAAATTACACATTTTTAGGGAAACAAATTCACTAGTTTAACCATAAAAGTATTTCCCCAGGTAACAAACCTTAAAGCATTTGGTAACACAGTATTTCAATAATAATAAGGAAAAACCCTTCCACTTGTTACAAAAGACAGAACTGTTTAGAAGATTTTGCTTACTGTACACTATTTAAGAGCTTTGCCATCCTGTGAAGACCATGCTGCAGTTAAGAACATAACTATCATTTAAGATAAATGAGTATTGAAATACTAAACGGACTTTCTTAATCTCTTGCAGATGAAAACAAGGAAAAATCCAGGGCCATGTCATCCAAGAACTTGCAAGACAGTTTACATCCAGAGTCATAAGGAAGCACCACTTTCCATGAAGTACTTTTTATGTCTACTCCTGAAAAGCTTATTTAATAGTTTTTTGAGAACTGCTAAAATAGATTCTCATACTAACTATAGCTTGACTTATTCAGGTTTGGGGATATAAGGGAATTTTGGACAAAATTATACTTTAGGAAAGAAAAAAAAATAAACCTGCTAAATTTGGTCCAAGCATCCAAAAACCAAACAAGGGTACATGGGTCCTTCATTGCTTAAAGCTGCTGTTCAGCTGATCCTTCAAAAAAAAAGTAGGTGTATGGCAATAAGGAAGAAGAAGGACTGCCCATGACAGGCACAGAACTGTGAGAGAATAAACAGTTTCTTCAGAAAGATGTATTAACTGTGATTCTGCCACGTGAGTAACTGAACTTGCACTAATGGAGAACCCTGAAACTTGTATACCATAGCCACAAGAAATTATTTCCTATTTAAAAAAACAGATCCATTTCTAATCAACTGCTTTTCCAATCATCATTAGATATGTGAAAAAAATAAAAAAAATCTTTTAAAATAATTACAAAGAGTGGACTGCAGTAGCAGCTATTCAAGCAAGATTCAAGCACAAGTTTAAATGGAGTTTCAAGCTGGGAATTAGCCTTCTTTGTCGAAAATTTGTACAACTTTTTCAAAAACCTAAAAAGATAGAGAAGAATTTTATGAAGCGTTCATCAAACAGTTACTTCAAGTTAAACCAATATAAACAGTACTTGAAAGTAATTTTTAAAAATATATAGGGTTTTTTAACAACATTCACAGTAATTCTTTAACAGTGAAATCGGCATCCATTTTGGGAAGCAGACAGAAGAGCAACACTACTTCAGAAGAGCAAAAGCTCATGAAAATGAAAAAGGCAAGACCCTGTTAAACACAGAAACACTGGAAATGTGTTTAGTCCAGCTCACACTCGAGCAGAACTAATCCATTTCCTCAAGTTATTCACATCTCACTCGGTCCTTCAAGAGTCAAATCGAGAGTTCCACAACCTCCCTCAGTACTAACATCAGTGCTTAATTAGCAGACTAACCACACGCACACACATCTCAGAAGAATGCCAAAAAGATGTACCCTGCCACTGTCATCCCCATGGTTTTTTGGCTTATATACTTACTTCATCAACAGATTTAGAGGCATCCACTTTTCTGACTTTTCCCATTCTCTCATACAAATCTATGATAGGCCTAGTAGACTGCAGATATGTATGAATTCTAAGAGAAAGCACAGGGAGAAAAAAAAAAAAGCCACATTACACAGTGAAATACAAAGAGAAGGGAACTGAAAAGTTTTGAAGACAGTACCTCTTTTCCAGGCTCTCCCGATTATCATCACTCCTACCACTGCTCTTGCCTCTTTCAAGACAGCGGCCGATACAGATCTACAAAAAAAAACATCAAAAGGATGACTACAACCAGGAACACAAGCTGCCATCATCCTAAGAGCAGGAACAAACAAAAACCCTGAAAATCTAAGTTGGCCTGGTACACAAAATACAGTCCAGATCTGGTGGATGTAAGCAGAACTCACAAGGGAAGTGAGGTTCTTCCAGAGAAGAAGGATGATGGTTTACACTTCAGTTTATTTAAATGGAATTGGGGTCAGAGGATGTAAAAGCAGCATCAAGCTCTGTGGTTTGACTGGATCTCCGACCTCAGACATTTAAAACAGAAAATTACCTGATTTTCAAGGATGTGTTCATGCTTTCTGAAAAGCAGCGTGTCAAATGGGACTGTTAATGTATGTCTGCACTAAAGGAAAGTCACTGTATGTTCTCTCAAGAATTTTGTAAGGCAAACTGACAATACAGAGTTATTGTCAGTTAAATGTTCTTACTTGATATTGCTAGAATGAAGACTTCAAAATCTAAGTAAAAAATGAAGAACTAACCATAGCTAGAAGTGTCCCAATAAACTTTTTTAAACCTTTAGTTAAATAAGCAAAGCTGACTCATGTACACTCCATGAACACATTTATCCTACTCATGCAAGAGGACAATGGTTAAAAAGTAATTTTTTCCTACACAGTACAATCATGGTAAGGATTATTTAGGCATTGTCTACTTTTAGATCTAGTAAAAAAAATCAGAATTCCAAAATTAAAATAATAATCCCTCACATGCTCTTTAGGATTACAAAATAATTGCAAATAAGTAAAAAAAAAAAAAAAAAGTAACAAAATCTCAGGAAGTTGGGGAAAGGGGGGAAAGGAGTAAAAGGAAAAAAGTCAGCTTAAGGTGCTGGGGTATTCATATCAGTTTTTATGCTCAAGGGCACTGACATATTAAAAAGACAGCACATCATGGCACTTGTTAAATGAATGTAATGTATCACTGTCAAAATGCCCTTGTAATCTAATGACTTGCTGAATAAAATGTTGATTACTGACTATCCTATGGCACAGCTCATAACTACGAAAATAAAGATTGCTGCTGCGCTTTAGAATTAAAGCAGACATTGTATCGAGTTCATTTTGGACTAAACAACAAATTACTAAGAGTAAACAGAGTGATATTTTCTGAAAAGTAACCAAATAATTATGTAAAATGTATTTAAAGTTTTGATAAATTTTCTTTAGGAATGCAATTGCCTGGAGTACTTCCTCAATATAATTTATTTACATATGATTATACCAAGTGTCATTAGCTGTCTATTCAATAAACACGCGGCCTTTCATCTGCTAAGACAAGTTGCCAAAAAATCCTTCAAACTCACAGGCCAAGTTTTCCTTCTACTCTTGCATTAGTCCATTCTCCCTGACAAAGTTTAATTGTTCTTCTTGAATGATTCTCACAATATCGCAAGAAAGGAAGTTACAGAATTACACACTTCATTACCTCATTGTCACAATCGAAAAAGAGAACAAAGGAAACATCTGCCTTTCCATCCATAGTCTTATTCCAGCCTTGAAGATTATCTTCATTCCTGGGAAATCCATCAATCAAAAACTTGTTCTTCTGGGAATTGGCAGCCATTGTTTGATCCATAGCCTGATAAAAGATAATTCAGTTCACAATCTCCTGCACATACACTGATTTATCTACTTATTAATTTACCCCCAAAATGTTGACATGGTAAATTGAGAAGCATTTATTTTAGGATTATTGCAGATTTACAAAATATGCTTTTGTTTCACTTTCAATGCATGCTGGTTAATTCACTGATGCACCAACACAGCTATTGTTCAAACTGAATTCATTACTTCACAAAGCTCAAAATCTCATAACACAATCCCAGCTTTAAATCTGATTTTCTACAAGATACTGGGAAGTGTCTTTACACAATAAGACATCGAAACATCCCTGATCTAGAGTTTATTCTAAGGGAAAAGCTCCAGATAAATTTAGTCCATGAACAGCAGCCTTTTTTTGACTTAAAAGAGATACTCCCATTGTTTTCATGGACATCCAATAAGGATAAAGGCTGGAGCTCTTCCTTCCACAAGAACATCAGTGCTCTTCTCCTTCACCTGACTATCTATTTTGTGATTAAACTTACAAATCTTAGTGCCTTTAAGGCCTC
Source organism: Mohoua ochrocephala (assembly GCA_013398855.1). NCBI lineage: Eukaryota > Metazoa > Chordata > Aves > Passeriformes > Acanthizidae > Mohoua > Mohoua ochrocephala. Next base: position 327,050 of record VZTA01025957.1, on the reverse strand, counting down.
TAACATCCAATCAAATACGACTGAGTGGACCAAGAGCTAGTGCAGGGAAATAAGAAATACAGTTTCACTGGTTTTCCTAGAGCTATTAAAAATTAAAGGAAAATAAAAAGAATCCATTTTCACAGATCCCCAGGTAGGAGAGGCCATCAGCTCTCCAGCAGTCAGAAAGAAACAAGTGATTGCTGAGAGCAGCACCTCCACGTCTGCCCATTCATACCGCTCACACTGGAGGAAAGGCAGTTCTGTCAGAACACAGCCACTGCTTTGTTGCTTAGTCTGCAAGAGTGACCCTGCAAGGAAATAGCCCCTTCCTTACCCTCTTCAGCAAGCTGATTGTTATTTCAACTGGCACGATTTCCCCCTCCTTAATGTAGTTCTCAATGAGTTCTCCATACTGGGAGCCCGGCCTTTTCCGCTCGTCCCGGAGGAGGTCACCGGCAGAAAGGTGCGTGTAGCCGTATTTCTGCAACAGCAAAACAAACACAGGCTCCCTTCAGTCAGAGCACTTGGGCAAACCTAGCACCAGTCAACAGTGTCAGCCCTATTTATCCTTGCATTGCAACAGAAAAACCCAGGGAATTGCATCTTGTAGTGATGGATCTGTTCCACCTTCAGTGTGCAACCTGACAATACAGCACGCTCCAGACAGAGCACGCACAGTAAGAATCGCAGAGTCGAGAAAGATGGAAAAGACCTCCAAGACCACCGAGTCCAGCCTTTGGCCAAACACCACTGTGACAATGAAACCAAAGCTTTAAGTGCCACATCCAGCAGTTTCTTGAATGCTTCCATGAATGGTGACTCCACCACCTCCCTGGACAGCCTGTTCCAGCATCTGACAACCATTTCAGTGATGAAATTCCTCCAGATGTCCAACCTGAACCTCCCCTGGTACAGCTTCAGGCCATTTCCTCTTGTCCTGTTCCTGGTTGCCTGGGAGAAGAGGCCGACTCTTATCTCAGTAAAACTCCTTTCAGGGACTTGTGAATGACGAGGTTTCCCCCAAGCCTCCTTTTCTTCAGGCTAAACACCACCAGCTCCCTCAGCTGCTGCTCACAGGACTCATTCTCCACACCTTTCCCCAGCTCCATTACCGTTCTCTGGACACACTCCAGCACCTCAATGCCTTTTTGAAGTGAGGGGACCAGAACTGGACATCCTTGGGTAAAATGCTCAACAGGGCTTTGGTCTGGTATTTGTGTACAGTTTTCAAAAATGATTTCGTTATGTTTGGAAACAAGACAAGACAAGAATTCTGTCTAATTATCTACTTAAAGAAAACACATAAGGTGATTGCAGGTCCTTTGGAGCTGGAGGAATGTCCCAAGCACAGGATAAGTCAGAAATCCCTATGTTCATGTGCTTCTGGCACCAACTTCCTCTCCTGCCTTGGTGAAATCACCTATAACACGGCAGCTGCACAGTCCTCCTGCCCCTGCAACCTCCTTCCCTGGGATGACCATGACAAACTCGGAGAGCAGCCCTTGGGGAAAACCAGTGAGTTCTCCTAAAGATGACGTGGCAGATGAAGGTAAATAGCTCCACTGCTGCCACCCTCTATCACACCACATAGAGTAAACAGAGAGAGCAGAGACATCAGGTTCAGATCTATCAATCTGATAGCAGCGTGCAGGAAAACAGCACACACCATTGCTCTTTCACCTCAAACTACAGCTAAAATAGTCACTAATAAAAAATACCGATGGAAAGCATTTATTGCACTTGGATTTCTCAGGCATTTATCATTGTAAATAGATCCCAGTGCAAGCATACACATACATTCCTACCTAAGAGAAACGCATTTTTACAGAGGAAATTTCACAGCACAAAATAATCATTTTCTCAGCTCATTTAACACCGCAAGAAAACTGACAAAGTGCACTATGCTCCTCGACCAAATGCAGTCCATAAAAACAGGCAATAAAGACATCTCCTTGGTGATTACCTAAGCTAGCTATGCATCCAAAACAGAGCACACGTATGCATTCTCATCTGAAAGTTTTTACCCAAAACAAAAGCAGCAGCAAAAAGCTTCAGGGTTATCAGTTTGGCTGCAGCAACATCCAAAGCAAATTTCAAACAAGGTGTCTGAGAGGCATAATAATGTGACTACACACTTGGTGAGGCTGTGAACTTAGGATTTAAAAACTTGGCTACCAAACTAAGTACAACAGAAATATTACACAACCCACTAAGTGACTTTAAAACATTTCAGTTGCTTTCCAATTTCACCCACAAAAGCATGGAAAGCTAGTTCTGCCGTAGTCATAATTTAAGAAGGGATATAATTACCTAAATCTCCAAAACTGTACACAGTTGGCAAAAACAAGAAGCAAGATTTTGCTGTAAGTAACTGTGAAGGAAAAGCTCCACAGACACCCTCTGTAAGCTCAGTGTACTCTTGCTTTAATGTACATTGCATTTGGATATGCCTAACTAATTGCAAATCTAAATATTTATAACCTACAGAAGCCATAAACCAGAATAAATTGTTCCTTATAAGCAAGAAACATTACTCTGCTGAATGCTCAATTAACACGTAGTTCTTCTTGCTAAAGTTACAGAATGATGATTTTTTTAACATCAGGTTTCTACAAAGGAGAAAACAGGAGGAAAATATAATCCCTTAGGTTTTAGAGGATTACCAAACCATTTAATTTTCCTTGGCATTTCCCTTTTCATGCATGAAAATGAAATTGAGTCAGACAATTTTTGGAATTCTCCATCTTTCACAACAGCAAACTAAAGCAGTTTTTAACGGCTGAACTGGAAAGTAAAAGACAGAAGTGTTTTAAAGTGCTGTTGTACAAATAGACTTGAGATAACAATAAATTATATTCAAGACTAACCCTCAGAATGGCTTAACCAGGCAATAAGAAAAACAAACCTCTCCTTCAGGGGCAAAACATCTATTTGTTAACTGTACTGAGGCGAGAGCCAAAGAAAACACGTCAGTTTAAACAATGCAAACAAGGGGGGAGAACGGCTTGGCTGCTGCTCCACACACAGAAGGCTTCAGAGACGTGGTGCTTGTGCTACCCTTGCCAGTTTTAATCAAGGCATTTAGGACACAAAGTTTTCTTTCATTTTAGGTGAGAGAAACCCTCAGCGAGCGTCCTGAACTGGAGCAAATCATCGCAGCGCCGAGGGCTCGCGGAAGAGCCTGTGATGTAACTGCCTAAAACACGGGTCAAAACACTCTCATGCCTTGACAAGGTCTGCCTTGTGCCAGCAGGACTTTTCAGCAGTGCCAAGCACATCTTGATGCAATCCTCAGTTGCCACTCCTGCCTAATCTTTCTCCTCTGCAATCAAAAAGGGAGCAGGATTGTGGTTGCAAGACAATGAAAAAGCAGTTTCCCCGGTTCTTGCTGGATACATCATGTCAGACTGAAAGGAGGATTTGAAAAACAAAATTAGGTCAAAAAAAATTTTCCAAATACTTGGATGCCAAGCACCTAAAATCTGGAGAGATTCTGATACTACAGAGAAGAAAAAATAAAATATAGAATTAACTATTCTAAAATGTATTTCAGAGATGTTTTCTGCTATGCTGTCAGGCTGGTGTGATCTAGAAGAAGAGAAAGTATTAAATCGGTACGTTACTATTACACAAGTTCTCATTATTACACAAGTAGTGCAAGCCCTTCATGCTGCAATGATTTGCTCCAATTCAGGACACTTGCTGAGGGTTTCTCTCACCTAAAATAAAAGAAAATTTTGTGCCCTGAACACCTTGATTAAAACTGGCAAGAGTAGTGCGAGCACCACACCTACTTATTACACAAGTTCTCATTATCCTTAAAACTATTTTTTTGAATTATGGGTCTCCAAATATAACTTACAAAAATCAATTGTGAATGAAAAAGTGCTGTCTTCAGCACCACTCTAGACATCCTCCTTTTTTGCTTTAAAAAAATTAAAACATAAAAATCATTAAAAAAAAAATTCCCAGTGAAATGGAAAGGCAAGCTCAAGTTTCCATCAATCCCACCACAGCAGGAGTGGATAGAGCAGATCAGAACACCACTTGCTGTTTGTCTCTCTCTGCCTGGTCAGTCAGGCCCCACGCAGCAGGACAAACTGGGACACACAAGCTGTGTGCTGCACATCTCCAAATTCCAACCTGAGACTGCAGCCTCTGCAGGATGCCCTTCCCTCCCTGTCCTCCAGCCCTTCCAGCTTCCTTCTGTCAGCCGGGATTTGCAACTTTCACTCTGCAGACAGAACACGCTTTGTTTTCCATAAATACAATAAACAGATGAATAGAACTGGAAATCCATGAGTCACATCTGTGTCACGCTGGAACCAGGCGGAGTCTGCCCCAGCAATCTCGGGCAGTCAGGAAGGATCAGAGGTGTCAGGGAGGATCGGTGGTGCCAGGAAGGATCGGTGGTGTCAGGGAGGATCGGTGGTGTGCGGCAGCTGCCGCTGGGACTCCTTCCACAGCCCCTTCCGAGGGGCACAGGGTTTATTTCTGATTCAGCCCTGTGTGGTCCCGCAACACATCTCCCCACTAAACACACAGCTTGAGACTTCCTTAAGGGAGCAGAAGCCAAGAAGCAAGAGAAACACAAATTACTGCTTTGACCTTGACTCCTATCTTGGCTTATCATTGTTAGTTTGAAAACGAGAGTCACAGGGCTTAAGATTTAAACAAATAAAATACAAACTTTTATTGCCCCAGTTCTGACCTATCATATCTTGAGCAACCTTAATAAACAACCAAAATTTGCTACATACACCATTCAAGAACTAGGTAAAATAAAAATAGAACTGTGTAAAGCCTGCAACCTTCAGGGGTTTTTTAACCTAGAAAGCTTTTGTCTGTCCTATTAGCACACAGAATTAAATCTTTGGGGTACAGACTATAATGCAGCAATAGACTTTCTGTCTGTTTATTCCAATTTTTTTTTTAAAAACTGAAGAAATTTTCTTAGTTTGAGAAACATTCTTGTCTCTGGGAAAGAAAAACAAACAAAAACCCCACATTAACAAACCAAAACACACAATGGAGATCCCAATGACAGTGCCCCCAAGGGAGAGGGGGGCAAACAGAGCACCCCAGTGCTTCAGGAGCAATGACTCTACACAAGACACCCAGTATGTTCAGGGAAGTCCAAAATTTAATGCCTAATGTTCTGCAAAATGGAAATGTTCAGGGATAAATCTTCAGGGGGTAGATTTAAACACTCACTGTGTTTTTAAAAAAAGCTCCAAAGTTCAGAAGTATAAATTTATATTCTAAAAATCAACTATGGGAACTTTAGGCTAAGTAGAATACTAATATTTGACACTCATTAAAGAGATTTCAGAAGTTGAGTTTAAAGCAAACAATTTAAACCCCCTTTTTATTTCAAGGAAGTTAACACTGTATCTCAGCAGACTTCTAGAAGACAATTAACACATGACAGCAAAACCTAAATCCTCTGCTACTTTCAGAGGAGCATTTCTGATACAATGAATTCTTCTTTGCATTGTTTCCTTCACCCTAGGAAATCTCCTTATCATATATCCCAAAGCAACTTAACAGCTTTTTCCATTTGGATATTAACTTATGCTCTTATAAAAATGAGAAGGCTCAGCATCCCACCTTGTGGAATTAATTTTAGATTTAACCACAAACACACAGTATAGGGCTGTGGCAGAGGTGAATTATATTTTAGGTACTCTGAGAGCGATGTCTTGCATACCCCAGATCTTTACAGATCACCTTGCCAAAACAAACAGACAAAAAAGTACAACTCAAATCTTGCTTGGAATAAAGACAAATGATTCAGTTATTATTCTTCCCACCAACCAAAGAGCTTTGCATCTCAGGCAGAGGTTATAAGGATTTAAAACTTAAGCACAAGAAAGCATATTTTGTGCAGATTTGCTGAATGCATTTTTTTCCCTTGACTTTACCGTAATGATTTTATAAGCAAAGTTCAGAAGTCAGCAATAAAGCACATTTCATTATCTCACAGTCACAGAAGATACACTGTGGAAAGCATGAAGGTTATTGCAAGAACCTGCATTTAAATGACATCATTCAACTATAGCTCAAATATTCTGCCTCACATGACAGCTACGCAACAGTCCCAGATGATGGCAAGCTCCACCTAACAAAGCTGTGGAAGGTTTCAGGAGTTAATCTGCAGAGCTGGAAGGGAGAGGATAAGAACTTAAGAGGGAATTCTGCTTCATCCCTCTCTAAATAGGAGGAACTGCTCCAGAACAGCAGCAGTTCTGCTGCATTTGCATTTCCCTGACAATTCCGTGTGTCTGTGGAACACACAGGAGTTGAGTCTTCCCTCTGTATCGGAGAAAACCAGCCTGATTCAGCTGTCTCATCCAACCTTATCTGGGGAGATAAAGAATCCTCATCACTTACCCACTGTTCCCTGTCTTACATTGTGTCAATACCCATTTCCACTTGTTATTAGGTCTTCTTCCCTCAAATCATTTCTCAATTTGCGTCCAAGTTTGTCATGAATACATGCCTTCTCCACATTCAGGGACTCCAGCACACACGTATTGAGCAGTTATGATTTAGGCTAGCACTCGAAAAACACACATTTCACCTACGACATGGGATATCCATCTCCCTTTTTTGGGAACGTACAGCACAGTCAGCAAAAAAATTACAACACTTCTTTGAGAAATCGTTCCCAGGTAGTAAGTTCATAATATCCCGTTTACTCTACAAAACACAGACCCCCTTGGTTTTTAATAAAAATGATTTGATGCAAAAATCATCCAAGATCTCACCTCAGCCAAATGAGACTTCTTCCACATGTGATGTGCTCTGTCCCAAATCTCCAGTATGAATAGCAACCAAGACATTTATAGCTCATACTGACTTTTTGTTCCGCACAACCTTCAGCTCCACAGCAAGATACTGGGTCAGATTCATTCCAAATATAAACTAATATTATTCAGTCCATTTACAACAAGGATGAATGAGGTTTATTATTACTCAGCTAGAGCCCCCTTTTCTCTGTGGCAAACTGCCAACAGGGTTTAAAATACAAATAAAAATACACTTCCAAGCTAAAGGCAGCATTGAGTGCACACAGGCTGCTCGCTCGCCTGCAGCAGGGCTCTCTGGGGGCTGCCAGGGGCCAGGCTGAGGATTTGTGCTTAGAAAAGCTGCTGCTCTCCAGTACCTCTGCTGTGTTTCACCCACACTTCTCTGCTCATGTGCCCTTCTTGTAAAGTTTTCCAGCACACTTGCAATCAGTCCAACTGTTCTTTAAACTATCTCAGACTCTTTGTGGCTCCCAGTTGAGCCAGTGACTCTCATGGAGGTGTGTGAGCCAACAGGAAGGTTGTCCTTTGCATTCAACAGGTCTGAGTGCTTTCTACTGTCAGCACACTGACTTCGGTAAACTTCTTTCCACGTGGTGAACAGGATTAGCAGAATTAAAGCAAATTTGCATTTATTTGAATTTGGATTTCCCTTTCCAGGCTTAGAGAAGAAAATAAACACAGCACAAGCAAGGTTTTTCTTCTTTCCTTTCTAGCTGGAAATACAATTTGAGTAGCAATGGCTCATTTGAACTCCTCCTAATAAAGTGGTCTTTATCCAATTATATCAGCCTATCCAGCCATAGGCATTTATCCTCCTAAACACAGGCCAGCAGCCACACAAGGTACTTCAGCCCTGAGGCTACACTAATGGTTTAGTGAAAGCCATTAACGGCAGCCTACAAAGTTCCCCTATAGTTTAAGCTCATTTGTTTGCTACGTGCCAGGGGCTGAATTTGACCTTACCAAAAAGGCTTTACGAGCACCACAAACCTTCCATCCCACAATTTAATTTAATGAATATGCTGGTTTGAATGCAAGTCTGTAATTTGAGGTTTGAATCCTTCAGAACTAAAGTCATAACGGCATTTTTTAGTCTGGACCAAATTCACTTAACTTAGTTATACAACACTGAGGTCTGGGATGTAACAGCAGCGTGGATAAACTGTAACAGCACTCCCAGGGCACCACCAGAGCAGAGGACACACACAACGTGTCTGTTTCAGGAGTTTTGGGGTTCTTTCCCACCAATAGTTTCAGGAACATGGGCATCACCACAGTTCTTAACCATTTCTTTTGGTGAGGGTGTGGATAAGCTTTGATCCTATATGGCTTTTAATAAGGAAAGTACATACAACTGCTCAGTACAAAAAAAAAGGAAAAAAAAAGTTAAAAGAGCTGTTTCAAATCCAACACGCACACATTTGGAAGCATTCAGCCCTAACTACTTCCGTAATTATCCACCTGGATACACTGTAATTACCCCTGCGGTTTTTGGTGTTTAAAAGGACAGTACTACACCATGTATCATCCATCGTTCTTTCTTAGATATTTCTTGTCTCAAAAGGCCGGAAAAAATGTATTTGGAAAACTGAAAATTTGATAATATAACTGAAAGTTTAGACAAATTATACTGTCAGTCTTAGGGTCTTTAAAAAAAAGGAACAAGATAAACCATCTATGGGATTCAGGATATCCTTTGACCTCTATCATGTTGTGTCACAGAAAAAAAAAATTGTTCTATTTTTAACGTATTACTTCCACAACTTACTGAGATGGCACTGGGTCAAAAAGCCAACACCCTGCAATGTCTGCTATACCAGCTGTAACATTTATGGGACAGGCCTCAGAAGACATGGACCTTGATCCATTTGAAGTCCACGTATTCCCAATCGCTGTAAGACACCTCACCTCCTCTCCCAGGCCACAACCCCGGCTGCCTCAGCATCCTGGTGGCAGCTCCGCAGCCACCTACGTGGCCGTGCAGACGTGTACGGAGCCACCCACTCGGGATGGGCCGCGGGACTGGCCTGACAAGGCAGCACCGCCCGGGCAGCCGGGAACTTCTCCAGGGCCGCTGTCCTGCCCCTCCGCCAAGGCACAGAGGGCAGTCGGTGCTCCCGGCCGAAACCAGGACAGCCTCCAGACCCCAAGTGGGTGTCGCCAAAGTGGATGTAAAAACCCCAGTGGTGTCCCCAGCGTGGATGCCAGCGCAGGCAGAGCCACCAGTGGGGTGCGATCCCGCGGGGCTGAGGGAAAAGGCAGGAGAAGGGAAAAGGCTCGGCGGCCTGACAGGGCCTGGAGGGGAACGGAGGGGCTGCCCCACCACTTCACCCACTAAGGGGGAGATGTGGGACAGTCATTTCTATTTATCGCCTCGAAGGGGCGAGGAATGGAGGCTCGACAAGAGACCAGACCGAAAAGCAGATGAGGGTCCCGCCACCGAGCAGAGCGGGCCACGACCCCCAAGCGACCACCCCAAAGAGGGTCACGGACCCCACAGGGGGATCCTACAACTCCCAGGGCCCCCCGCGGCCGCGGGTCGCCAGGCCGCGCAGTCCCGCACCCCCTCCACCTCACCTCCACGATG
>VZTA01025957.1:296166-316727 GCA_013398855.1 Mohoua ochrocephala | reverse complement strand
AGGCGGGGGGGTGGGTTTCTGCTTCGTGCTTGTCAAGTGGAAAGAGTGGCGCTTTAAAAAAATGTCCTCTTTTACAAACTTAAGTTTGAGGCTTATTTGGGTATTTGGCTTTTAATGGGAATTAATTAACTGTCGCTGGGAACATGAGAGGTGGCTGAGTTCCTTGGAGGACTGCCTTAAAAATAAAGTTCTTTCCTGGCAAGTTGAAATGCAGAGGAAGCACCTTTGCTTGGCAAAGTTTCATGCTTGAGATAATTACAAAGAAACTTCATGCTTATTTGTTAAAAGGTGTTGAGCTATTTGCCAAATAATATGGGCTGTCAATTGTTTCGTATGTTACTTTGTTTAGGCACCTCAAAAAAATCTACTTCTGCTCGTGTAAATCAGTTAATGTGATTACATGCTAATTTCTTCAGGGCTCTTTAAAATCTGACTGCAAGTTTTGCACTATGTCATTTGAGTTAAGCCAAGGCTTTATTTCAGAAGTCTTCAAAGTTTAAGTGGTTTGAATGTTCATTTGAAATACAAAGACTAAAACAGGACTTTGTGAAGCTGATCTAGTGTCAAATTTACTCAATCAGTTTTTGTGTGCCATGGGAGTTTCTAATTAGTGATAACTCTTTTTTTCCCTAAACTATAGCCAGAGCAGCTTTGTCTGCACGCTTGCATTTTGGCCTACACATCTTCCAAGGTTCCACAAAGAAACTGTCAGGTGGACAATAAGTTTTGTGTTGACTTTGTAACTCTGACAACTTCGTAGGACAAAGTTTCTGCTCTGTTGGCCTGGACTTGAAACAAAAAAAGTACCAACAGTTTATGTATCCTGTTTCTCAGTTTTCTTACTGTGTCATGCCTTTGTTCCTTCTTTTAAACGTTGTAAGATATCTATGTAGCTTAATCTATTTTTTTCATCCCTGATCTCCCCAGATTTGTTCCCAAAAGGATGGTCCCTTTGAGTTTCCCTCTGTCCAAGTGTGCACTTTGGGACCCAGTCCCCATGGGCGATGTCATTGGCGCACACATCACCTATTACAGGTATCGATAACCTTTTTGGGGAAGCTGAGGGTTAAAATAAATTATGAATTGTGTGATGCAACGCCTCATTTTATCCTTTGATTCTGTTGTATGAGGAGGCCCAAAGGAACAGGAAGCAGTGTATTTGTTACAAGCATATAGGGATTTTCATTGGAAAGATTTGAGTTTCCTCTGCTTTGTGAAACACAGTCCAATGGCTTGAAGGTGCATCAGTCTAAAGTAACTTAAAATTTCTTTCTATTTTCTTCCCGTATGGATGAGTGATGCTTCTTAAAAACAAGCATTAAAAAGAGTTTGTGATTTAAACTTACTTACTGTCTCTTTCTAGAAACCCCAAGCTGTCTCTGGTGGAGAAAACCTTGCGGCTTGCCTATCGCCATGCTAAGCAGAATGAAAAGAAATCATTTTCCTGTTTTTTGCTTGGGACCTTGGCAGTAGATGAAGGTAATTCTAAACGTGAGGTAGACGGGCAATATTGGTTGGTTGAGTGAGCTGTTAAGGAGCCTGAGTTGTTGCTCTTGGACTCTAACTTTATTTATTTCATTATTTTGAAGATGGGGAAGGCGTAACGCTGACAATAGACCGCTTTGATCCTGGCCGAGAAGTTGCTGGTGGATCGGGCAAAATTCCAACTGCATCCCTTCCTGGAGACTTTTTGATTCCATGTACAGTTAATGCCTGGGGACCTTGTTCAGATAATATTATACTGCACAGTGTCGAAGATATCAGCTTGGCTTTCAAGGTAGGCAGCTCTTAGCAGCTTTTGGGTCTCTTAAACAATGAACTGTCTGCTGGGCAGGACACTGGACTTTGCACAGGGTTTGATTTCCAACACAGCAAGGTTATGGCTGAAGCAAGACTATGTAGTTAATTGTGTGAAATGAGCTGCTTGAGTGCCATTGAAAAGGGTATTGGAAACTGTTGAAATCAGTTTGTCTTCACAGGTATTTAAGGCTCACACAGTCTTTAGTCTTGGACTAAAATCTTGCTGACTGGCCAAAGTTTTTCAGCTGGTCTAACCACCAAAACCAGCAAACCCAAAGTGATTGCAGCAAACTTAAACAAGAGAAAACAGATTTTTTTGTCTTTTTTCCCTCAAAACTGTCATTCATGAGTTGCAGTATGTAGGCAGTTGTTGCTGAAGTGTTGCTAGGCAAGGGACTCACCCAAAACATTTAAAGCCCTGTGTAGGTTAGCAGCCGTGGCTGAAATGTGTGCCTGTTCTTTCTGTGCTCTGCTATAGACATGTAATCTACTAAATACACTTTCCATTCCTGTAGGCTTTTCCCTGTAGTTGTTGTAGTGTGGATTTTATAATACAAATTAAGCCTGCTTCACATCTGAACTTTCTCATGATCCAGATGTTAAATTGCAAATTTCTTAAATGCAAGTAAGAAAACTTTGACAATCAGCTTGAGCCTTTTAGTTATATATATATATATAAAATAATATAATTATATTAATTTTTATATAATTGAAGTAACCCCAGGTTTTCTAATACATCATAAAGCAATGCTAAGGTGTGCACAGCTAATTTTCAAGTGTATTCTGCATTATTCATTATCTTCAGTAGAGCAGTGAGCTTTGGAGACCTGGGTTAATGGCTTTTTGTCTAGTACCTATTGCAACAGTAGCTGTGATGAATGATTTGAGTTCCTAGTGTAATACATCTTGAATCACGGTAATCATATGAAAATAACTTAGTGTATTTAACTCTTTTTTTTTTTCCTTACTTCTAGGGTCTGCAGCAGAGTCTGTGCAGTAAAGAATCTCTGGATCTTTCTAAACTGCTCACTGTTAGAGCTCACATTGTTTTCACAGAGAACATGGATAATCTGCACTTTCATTTTCGCTGGGCTTCTCTTACTGTGGCGAATATTTTGGAGTACACCCCTGTGAAGTCTGTCCCAATTATTCCAACAGCCCTAGCAAGGAATTTGAACAGTCCTATGAATATTGCACAAGTTCAAGGAACTTACAAATGTGGGTGAGTAAAGGGTGGTGCTAAAGCTGTCAGAGTTGCCTGTCAGTTTGTTGCCTTTCCTAAAGGAGGTGGGTAGGAGAGATCTCAACTGTACTTTGCTTTTTAGTAAAATAACTGGCATAAAAATAACATGTCTTCTGGCCTTGGAAATACGTTAAAAGCTATGAACAAGAAACAGGAAATGGGGTGGAGCAAAAGCATTAACTGGTTCAGTAGGAGTTCTTGCTTTTGGCTTCAGTAAAAGGATCTTCCTACTGGGGCAGGGGAGCACACCTCTAGTTAACATTATAAATATAAACAGCTTCCAGCTTTTTAAACATCATCAGCGCTTGCCCTACAATGAAAATTGGATTAATGCAAACCAAAGCTTTTTTTTTTTGTTAGTTGTGCTTCTGAGATGGTATTGGGGAGTCATCATTCTGACTGGTAATTTAACTGGTAATCCTAATTTAGTAGGATGAACTAAGGATAGATCAGGGAAATAATTTGAAGCAACTGAACGTCATTTTATTTGGAGAGGGACTTTACAAATGCTCTCTAAAGGTTACTCTTCAAATTTAACATGACTTGTACTTCTGGATTTGATATGAAAACTAATTCTAGTATTCACTAAAATACTACAAATAGTACTAAATAAACTTTGTCCTTGGTAACTCTTTGATACAAAGGGAATTGATGAAAAGCTGGGGAGTTGCTGTAAGTGTGTGGAGTAAGAGTAGTTTCGATTTTTATTTTTTTCCCCCAAACTTCTTTTCTTACAGTATTTTCTAGACTTGTACTTATCTCTTCAGGATTTTTTTTCCTGAAAAACTGCCTTCCAAAATACTAAAAAATCCCCAACTTTTGCTTTATTTCAGCTACCTTACTATGGACCAAACACGGAAGTTGCTTTTGCTGCTTGAGTCTGATCCCAAGGCTTATGCTCTGCCATTAGTTGGAGTGTAAGTGTTTGTCCAGGTTAACACACGCGTTGATTTGAGATGTATCTGAGGGATTACGTAGCAAAAACTTGGTAACAGAACTGTCTCTAATTAGATTTTTTTCTCATTTCCAGTTGGCTGAGTGGAGTTACTCATATCTGTAGTCCTCAAGTCTGGGCCTGTTGCTTGCGATATTTGTTCAGTTCTTCAATTCAAGAAAGGCAAGTCACTTTTATAGGTAAAACATAGAAACTGTTGGCTGCCTAAAAGGTGTTCCACAGAAATGCATGACTACATGGGCTCTGCTCAAAGATATCTGAGGAAATTCTGTGTTTTATGGGTTGTGTAGAGGTCAGGCTGTCTGGTTTAAATGTTCTTTTCGGTTTTGGCTTCTGCACAGAAATTTTCTGTGACCGAAATGTTGGAAAGCTGAGCTGATATCTCAAAGTCAGAAGAGGGTAAACATTAATATCATTAAGATCACTGCATTTTAGTTCAAATAAGAAGCCACAAGCAGGAAACAGTAGTTTAAACAGTGGTGGGGTTTTGGTTTTGAATTTTTCTTAGGGGTATTTTCTTTGAGATAAGTTTTCTTCCTGGTTGTGGCTGACCAACATATTGGAGCATATTGATTTGCAGCCTCTGCTGCCCTGTTCTGGCTTCCTGTTAAATGTTCAGTTTTTGTAAGGGTGTTTGCATCCCTGGGGTATTTTTCCATTGCGATGTTAGTGGGTAATCATTCCTCATTGTCTACATCTTTTCACTTGTAACATTTGCCAAGTTCTCTTTGTGTGGAAGCTGGGAGAGAGTTCAGGTGTTTATAGTTTAAAACTGCACCTCAGGTAAATGGGACTTTAAAATGTGTTGTGTGCATAAGCACTTCGGATTGATCACACTTGTTTTTAAATCATGAAATACAACCACGTTTGGTGAACAGATGTGTCTGCAATTACAAAATAGACTTCTTTTCCTTAACAACTGAAATATGTCCAAACACAGATAAGAGACCAATTAGATTATTAGATAGGCAAGTTAGATGCTTGACTCTCATTAACTTTCACTGATTCCATCATGGAAGTGGATTAGGGAGATTTGATGAACCATGCAAACAGCATTAACCTCTGCAGGCTAACTGCCTAATCTGTGCATCATACATTTTTAACTCTTTAAGCTGTGAGTATAGTTTTGAAGTTGCATGAATGTGTTTTTCAAGCATCCTGTTTCTACTGCTTTTTCTCTCACAGATATTATTTAAGGAAAAAGCAAACAAATAAAAAATGCACAAACAAGCATGTTACATATACTGTAAAAAGAAAAGCTGTTCTGAAAGTAGTTCTACCTTTTCCTGGAAACACACATTTTTGTCATTATGCTTCAACTTCTGTTAAGTGCTGATTGTTGTTACTCACTATTCTCAACTTGTAGAAAAAGAGCTTCAATATAATTTTCCTTAAAAAAAAAAAATCTGTTTGTTAATGAATGTTTTTTGAATGTTTAGGGATAACCGAGTCACTAAGTGTCTTTATAATGCATCTCCAATTAAAAGCTAAAAAGAAAATAAAACACAATATCATTCTTACAGATGTTTTGCTCTGTGTTATGCTTGGAGTCTTCCAGGAATTCATTTAAAATACTAAGTGATAGCAAAGGTGTGAAATACAAAGGAGATGAATTGCTCCCATTTCTCTACTTTCCTTTGATTCTTGTATGTGGCTACAGCCATAAATCCATCTGCACTATCTATAGCTCAGCACCACTCAAAATGCCGTGATTTACCAGTTTGCTAAACTGTGAGATAGTTTGCTCACCGTGTTGAAAATCTCAGGGCCTTCTTTGTGTTTGAGCTGTTTAAAGATCTGTTTTTCTTCTGTTTTAGGGTTTTTTCAGAATCTGGGAGTTTTCTTATTGTGCTTTATTCATTGACACACAAGGAACCGGAGTTTTATGAGTGTGTTCCATGCAGTGGGCAGACTGAGCTGGGGTTTCAGATCCTAACTTGCCATGAAACAGTTCACCTCTTCAAAGTAAGTGTCTTGCTTTCCTACTGCATCGTGGTACTTCAAAATTTGCCTTAAAGGAGTCATTATGATGTGACCCAAATGGATGTGCAGCGTTTGAAAATGATGTAGCTCTATAAAGCTGCTTTTTCCCAGTGATTATTGTAAATTCAGTTTGTCCCTCAAATTGAGAAATGACTTCCAAAGTCAGCACTGCTCACGTTTCTAATAGCATTAAGGATCTGCCTTTTAAATGTGCTGTGCTGTGTTGTACTTGGTTAGGGTTCCTTCCTACTAGTGACCTTCTGGCCTTCTGAGCAGAGACTCAGACTTCCTGCAGCATTTGTTACTCTGGTGTGCTATGTGCACCTTGGCCACATCTAACAGCTGCTCTGGGTGATGCTTGCTGGAGAGCAAAGCTTGAGTGTCGTGCTTTGCTTGAAGTTGAATGCAGAAAGGAATTCAGTGGTTAATAGTTTCATCACAGTTTTATCATTTGCAATTTTATCTTTGTGCAAAGTAACTCTATGAAAGAATCTGATACCATGTCTGGGAGATGGTTAGTAAGGTTTGAGGAAGTTCTAGGAAATCTCAGTTCCTTATGTGTCTTCCTCGGCTTGTGCAGAACCTGAAGTTGAGTTGTTAATTTGTTCAGTAAATGCTGCCATGCTCTGTCGGAGAATCAGTGAGTGTAATGTGTGTCCTGTGCTGTCTACACAGTTCTCTTCCCAGCTGAATTTCCTTGTTTTCGGGGCTGCCTTCTACCTTTAGCCTAGGGACAGCTTAGCTTTCTGAAGATGACAGATCTCTCCACAGAAGCTCACTTCTGTTGTCTCCAGGAGTTGCCCAACTGTGGTGCGTGAAGCAGTACAGGAACATTTGCTGTTTCCTGTAGTGGTGACAGCCCTGGAGGAGTATCTGAGCAGTTACAGTGAGGAAGCATCTGCTCATGGCTATAATTAGTCCAGCTACTTCACAGAGTAGCAGGGGAACGCTGTTGAACAAGAAGGGAAGTTGCCTGCTTCCTTGTAGTGGTGAAAAATTTGAAAGTCGAGGGCAAGCAGCAAATAATCATATAAATGTCCTTGAAGCTGTTTCTTTGGGAGTAGTACCTCAGTGACTGAAAGTTTGAAGGTTTCGTGCTTCACAAATATGGAACGCTTCATTCCAGAATGTTGAACCATCAGACAAGAGCCCTATCCAGTTTGAGTTGAGTGCAGAAAACCAAAATGCAGAAACTGAGTTCTTCAGCAGAATTTGCAAGAAACTTCCAATCAAAAGGTAAATCTTTCAGATGCCATTTATACGCAAAAATGAAATATTTATTGGATGAGGTTTTTGATCTGTTCTGTGCTATGTGTCAGTTTAGCTGTGCATACATTTTCTTGCATTAAAAATTTGTGTATGTGCTTTTGTTTATTCCTAGAGTTAATATTTTTCAAGTAAGATGGTCAAGCTGACTGTATTCCAAGAAAAAGTACTTGGTAGTGGTGGTTGTAATTTGTACAGTGAATGTTTCTAAAAAAGGCTTCCTCACTGATGAGGCTTAGTTCACTGTATTAAGCTTTAAGTGAGATCTGTCCTTCAAAGCAAATCTCTAATTGAAATCTACTTAAGTTGGTAAAAATTCCTTTTTTCCTTCCCACTTTTCAGAGCTCCGAGACCTGGATAGGTTGAAACTTAGTGGTTTTTAAGAACCTGGCTTATCCATCAAATTTTTATCTGTGACTATAAGATGGCCTTTATTTTCCTTCAAACAATGTCACAATCTTCACTGTAGCACCTCCTATCTTTTTCATATAAATCAGTGCTTTGCTGTTAGAATGTCACTTAAAAGGTGTGTTTGTGTGAGGCTGTGAGGAGGGAGGGTTTGTATCTCCTTGCCCAAAAGCAGCATTTGTATTTTCGTTGTTTTGATCTTAGAGCTGTTTGCTGGGTGAACTCCCCAGCTAACCAGGGAGAAGATGGATAGCAACTGCTTCTTGGAAAAATGATGCGCTGTAGATGGCACATTGAAAAACGTGAAGTTTCACGTTACTGCTGCCAAATCTGACAAGCAAACATTTTTACTTTTGATTTATTTTGGTTTTAGTCCTCCCCAAGGCTCTTCACCCAGCAAGTTGTCAGCAAGTGATCACGACTCCGGTGTGGAAGATGAGGATTTATCCCCCAGACCAATTCCAAGTCCTCACCCAGTGAGTCAGCAGGTAACTAAATAAGTTCTGTGTATCTCAGATGTGACACTTAGAGCAGCAAAACTCATTGTAAGGGAACTGGAGAGTGTAAAGCTTCTGTCTCAAAGTGCTAGCAGGGGAAAACAGTGAAGAAATGAACCAAAAGTCCCCTTCTTTAGTTAACCTGCCTTTTTTCCAGGATTTTAGATACTTTAATTTGTGTACATGCTGTGGTTTGGGACCAGAGAGAGTAGTTACTACTTTAGGAATCTCACTGTTGTTGAATGGAAGAGCTGGAGTGTCTGAGACAGAGAGAGCAGGCTCTTGTGATGTTTTTTATTTCATTTACCCAAAAGATCTGCTCTCTGTCCTTTTTTTAAATGAATTGCATACAAATACAATAAATACCAGCCCTTGTACAGCATAGATCTAGAAGGATGTGATAGTTGTGTATGAAATATGTTCTGTTGCAGCTATCTCCTGGGTCTAAGACTAGTAAGAGGGAACTTACACTGTATTTCTAGAAGGGGAATATCCATATTCTGAAATGTGCTCCCAAATGACACGGAGCATTCATTTGGCAGACGTGGCTGTTATGCTGTATGAAAGCAATTTTCCTTTAAGAATGATCCTAGAGATCTTGCTGCTTTTTCTGTACCTGGATTCTCCAATCTTTTAGCAATGTGTTTAACATGTAGTTGGTTTGGAGCTGATAATCATCACGTATTGATTTTAAATGAAAACATTTTCTTTGAGGAAATGCTGCATTCAAAGAGCAGACAATGTTTTAAATTATCATACATGTGTGTAATTGTCCCTTCAGGTTACCAGAGTTTTTCCTTCAGTGCCCGAGCTGTCACTCATTTTGGATGGGAGTTTCATAGAATCAGGACAACCATCTAAGCCTGTGGGGACTTCAGGTGCTAAAAGTCTACCCACAGTGCCAAATCAGCCTATTAAAAAGAAGTGGTGCATGAGATCTACATGTCACTCCAGCCAGCACTCTGAAGACAGGCAGAACTTTCCTGCTAATATGGGAGATCCCTCTTTGAGACGATTACCAAATCCTATAAACCAGAAAATTCCAGCTTCAGTGCCTTGTAGAGGAAATCAGGCTGTACTACAGCAGCAGGTGCAGTGTAAGAAGGCTTGCTCTCAATCAAGAAAAAGTTCAGGATCATCCTCTCCTTCAACCCCTTGTAGTGGGCCTTCCCCAGATACATCTGTGCACCACCCCAGAAAGCCATTGGAAAAACTTGTATTAAATCCTGAAAGTGTCTCACCACAGGGAGAGCCTCAGGTTAGGAGAACATCGATATCTGGTTCCAAGCAGCTTCCTGCTGTTACCCAGCCAGTTCTGCACAACTCTGCTTTGTCACCACAGAGCTGCAGGCAACCACCAGACCTGCAGGTGCCACTTCAAGTGCCACCTTGCTGTCCAGCATGCAGCTGTCAGTGTCCTGCTTCTCTCCAGTATAATCCCATAAACTCATGGCAAGGAGTTGGTAAAATGAGCCCCAAACACGGAGTGGAAATCCAATCGGAGATGGCTCAGCAAAATCCTTGTGCAGTTTTCCATCAAAATATCATTTGCCCAAATGTTTGCTGCAACCCAGGATATGCCACGAGCAGCCCTATAAACGTCAGATATCCTGGGAAAACGGGGAGCTGTTCTCTTGACAATGGCTTATCACCTGGAATAAGGATGCCTTCAAGTGTGAGCCCCTCGAGTCCCCAGTGCTGTGCAGCCCACTCCCCGTGCCTGCACACGCCTGCTCCTGCAGCAGGATCAGATAATGGAATGATGGGATTATCTCCAGATGCATACAGGCTTCTTACCGAGCAAGACAGACAACTCAAATTACTTCAAGCTCAGGTTTGTGGAAATGTCAGCTTTCTCCTCTGCTTTCTTAGTGATTATGCTTTGATACTTCCCCTGCCAAAGGAATTAATTTAACTGTTGTCTATCCATGTTGGAACGAGGGAGCCTGTCGTACCAGCTGCAGTCTGGGCATGGAGAGGGGACTCGATCAGCTCTACCAATTGGTGTCCCTTAAATAAAAATTACTTGACTCACATCTAATTAAATTTTGCATTTATTTTTATGGTATTTCCATAACATGAAGGTTTCTTTTTAGTGGACTGTTTGTAGTATTCCTGTATAAATGCTTTTCTATATACATGCTTGTCTGTGCAAAAAAAAAAATAAAATTACTGCATAGGCTCTAGGCTTTGGAATTACTGTAAACATACAGATGAAGCACAGAATGTTCTCTCATGTTGCTTTTTCCACCTTCAAGCCTGCAGCCCCCTGAGCTGTTGCCTTGAAAACTTCAGTTGTCTGCATTAATTCCTGGTTCATCAGGTCTTTGTTGCTGTGCTAGAAAACTGGATTTCGAGGGTCTTGCTGAGTTCTGTTGCCTCACCAGGACCTGCTGTCCCCGTATTTTGCAGAGTGTGATTTGGGGCTGAAGTGCCAGAGTTTAAATTTTGCTGCTGGTGATGAACAATACAAACAGGAAAGTTTGCAGTACTTAAACTAGAAAATGACAGCTGGAATGCGTTTTTGGTATAGTTCCTGTATGTAGGAAATCAAGCTCCCAAAGCATGGGTTGTGCATGAGGGAAACCCCTCCTTACTGCAGCCTTCACTGTTACTGTATTTCTCCCTGGAGCTGCAAACTAATCGGTGAACGGGGTGGATAAAAATCCTAGAGAGAAGATTGCCTGGCAACCTTAATTTTATCATTTAATTGCTTAGCTTTGTAATTAATACAAAGTTGGTGTAGGGACAGTTGGCATATAAATGCTTGGCTGGTAAGTCGGTTAATAGGCTTTGTATGTGAATGAAAGGGAAGGAATATTTCCAGCAAGTGTGGTGCAAATAGGCTTTACCCAAGTTGTCTTGGTGCTGCCTCTGCCAATGTGCTTAAAGATCTTCTTTGCTAGCTCTGCCAACATCAAAATTGGTGTTTTGATTTATGCTGTGTGCACTGCTGAGAACTGGAAGGTGTTCAGACTGCTGTGGCAGCACAGCCTGCGTTTGAATCCAGATCTTAGCAGAACCCAATTGAGTAATTCACTTTTGCCTGTTATAGCTTATATTTTATTGTCCAAATCCTAACTTTGTGATGGCTGTTACAGATCCAACGCTTGCTGGAAGCACAGGCTCGCCAGGCGGGTTCCTCGGAGCCGGGAGCCGCCAGCCAGGCTGCGCAGCCCGAGAAGCCAGGGGACCTTGTTTCCATGGAAACACAGACCTCACCGCGGCCACACAAGAGGAAAAGTGTGAGCGTTGCCGTGAGCACAGGTAACGCTTCATTCTTCTAAAACAGACTGGCACCACTTTTTCTGGACCTTTCTGTGGTTTGTTTGGGCATGGAGGAAATGTTTTGCAGAAATGCTGAAGCTGGGCAAACACGCGCCTAGATCCAAAGAACACCTAAGTTTTTGAGGTGTTTTTTGCAAGTTTAGGCTGGAGTTACGTTTGTCTTTGATTGCCATCACTGAAAGAATTATTTTTCCAATAGCTTTAGAAAGGTGTTCTATTTAAAATCGTGTCTTAATGAAATACAACTTCACATCTTTTTTGATTTAATACACTGTTTTTGAAAGTAATAGCTTCTATGCCATATAGTGCTTCAATAAATATATTATTGATGTTGTTTGTGAATCATGCATGAAGAGGAGACTGTATTTGCTTTAATTTAGGCAAGTTATGCAGCTGTATCTGTACAGCTGCACATTAACATATTGGTTCCTGTTAAATCCTTGGAAATGTTGTGGTTAGTCAGGAGGAAACTTTGAAACAGGCTCAAGGTCAATGCATTAAAATGATTTAATACAACCACTTCTTTTCATCAAGTAGGCTTTGGAAGAAACTGGGACTTGAATGATGTTTTGGCAACTTTTAGCTGATTTAAACTGTAAATCACTTTTAAAATGGTGAAAGAAACATGAACAGGAGAAAATTATTCCTCTAGCTATACAAAGCCAAAGGGTCTCAGAAGAAAGTAATGACTAAATAGTTAAATCTCTAATTTTGTCCTAGGTGCTAGTTTATTTTGGAATACAGCCTCAGAAAAACAAGGCAACTCCATACCACAAGGGAAAAAAGAAGATGGAGAGATTTCTAAGGAGGACATAAGCATTTCAATTAATGCTGAACAAGATGCAAGTAATACAAGTATTGCTTCTTCCTTAAGGGCGGTTGACATGCCCAGCTTTGTAGAGAGTATTCACCTTGTGGAAGAAGGATCTGATCAGAACACTCCCCAGTAAGTGAACAGAAATACCCTGTGCTCACATAATGGGCTGAACTGCCTTACATAAGTTATTACTTCTGTAATATTTTTTCCTTTGGGAGTTATAAATAGTCTGACTTCAGTTGCTGTGTTCTCTCCCTTCTTGATTTTTTAATTATGCTTCGAATTGTACAGCTCACCAAAACACAGTTGCCTTTAGAGTCTGCATTTATCAGTCATGCAGGTTTAGCTCGCCTACCTATCAGCAGCAGCTGATGGCAAAAGCCTTTAACTTGCAGAAGCATGCACTGTGCTGGCAGCATTCCTTTTCTTACCTGAAATCCTGACTGGAAAAGAGGATGCTGCTATAGTCACTTGTTTTCCTACAGTGGCTTTTCCTTGTCAGCATTCAGAGCCCTTCCTGTTCTGAGGGGCTTGGGATGAGGAGTTTGTGATTATGTGGCTGTTCCCTGAATTTCTCTTTATTTTATGCCTAATTCCTTTGTGTGTGGGGCATGCAGGTACTGACTTCACTGCTGTTAATTTAATGATTTTTAAGCTCAGATCCTTTATAGTGCAGTGACTAATCTCGGACTAATTTGGGAAGTGATTTTAAAAATATTTTTAATTATCTATATGGGTGCTATTTCTACGTAGGAATAGCTCAACAATTTAGCACTTTAGTGATCTAATAAAAAGCCAAAGGAGGGGGAATACCCTTCCAGTTAAATTAGGTTTCTAAAATACTCGTATTGGGAAAGATGATGGTAATTAAGCTATAACTTAACTATTCAGTCCTTGATCAAAGTACTATCTGCAAACATATACTGCTACCACAAATATTATGGATTCAGATCAATCTTATGAACGTTGTATTTTAGGACAATGCCAACTTAAGATTCTCTTCAATTTGGATTCATAAACCTGTAAAATAGCTATGAAGTGTATCTTATAGTAGGGATGTAGAGCATCACCCAGATTTCTACGAGGAGAAGGGGAACATTTTTGGGAACGATGAATGATTGCTAGTGTAACAGTAGCTGATAACCTACATTGACTATCTGGTATGTCACGTGGTTTAAATCTTATCGCTTTCAACACAGGCAATTGATCAGTTGAGTTCTGAAATTCCCTTATCTTACACTTGTCTCCTCAGGAGGAACAGGAAGGGGGAGGAGGGTCGCTTAAGGATCTTCTTGGGATGATAGTAGTGTTGATATGTCTGGTCTCCAAAGGCTTATGCAATGCACACACCATCTGAGGGGGGTGCAGAGCACTGTGTTGTAACTCATTCAGAGTATTTACCCTTTTTACCCTTTATAGCTCTTCTTTCACATCTCTTACTGAAAAATATTTCAACTGGGCATTTGTTCTCAATTTGTGATACTCAGCATGTGTGTGTGTACCTGTAACTGTCTTTGAAAAGTTTTTAAACTGCCACAGGAATCCCATGATAAGTTATGTACCTTGGTAAAAGCAGCTTTTTGAGTAAGTCGTGTGTCAGAGCATATGGGAGGTGTTTGTTCCTAAAGGCTTATAAGTGAATGCTGCAAACAAACTCCAAACTGTTAATAACTTTTCTTTCATCTGGTTTAAGGTTAAGTCATAGAGTGTCACTGAGTTTTGACTAGTCCAGAGATGCCATTGCCACTTTCAAATCAGCTTTTGAAAAACTAGTCAGGCTGTTGTAGTTGCGCACTTGGAGGTGTATTTCCTCAGTTCTCAAATGATTTTTGAGGGAAAGTGACTGCAGAAAGGAGCAAAGCCTCAAGCAGCAGGCAAACTAAAACCGTTAGGATCCGTTTGCAGTGCTTGATTGTTCTCCTCCTCTGATGGTCATGAAAAAATAAACTACATGTAGTGGTAATGATGCTTTTGCTGTTTCAAGGAAGTGTGTAGCCATCATGGTGTTCTCTTCCAGAACTGGAAACGTTTCCCAAGCACTCGTTCGTGGTTCATCCTTGGAAGAAAATGTCAGTGTGTCTTTACAGAAAGAGCCATCGGAGGGAGCCAGGAGCCAGGTGGTGGTAACAAGTGAGCGGAGCTCTGAGCCACCCGCCTCGCTGCTGCCTCGGCAGCCCTCGGAGGAGCAGAAGCTTTACCAGGACTTACTGGTAACTCATGCACATTTTATATTCTGCACCGAATGCAACAGTGGGAACAGCACCCTGCTGAAGTTCTGATGTGGTATTGGCATGAATGAAAGCTGCGTGTGGTTTTCAAATTCACATTGTGCTCTACAGAAGGCTCCAAGTTTGTGGTTCTTCAATTTTTTTAAAATGTTTAAGTGGTTATTTTGTACTTCTCTTTCATGCATATGTGGAGTACTGCCTATTATCTAATAAATAATAATCCTTTAATTCAAAGGCATCAGCTGATAACTTCCCAAATTAGTGGCCTTTAAAATAACACAGCATTTTACCTTCAAGTCCCTTAAAGGGCAGATATTTTAATCTTGAAGAATATCAGTATGTGATGTGTTCAAATTCAGAACAGACTCTTACAGAAAGCCTGAAGTGTAAGATGTTCCCGTGTTTGACTGCACCGCTGTAAGTTTAACTGATTGCATCTGAACTGTATCTGAATTTGCATTCTTTGTCAGAATAAGCTGTTAATCCATCAAGTTGTATTTGAAGTTGTGTAAGAACAAGTCAGGATTTTGGTATTTGACAGCTCCTGCATGTCATGATGTTTTTGCCATGTGGTCTTTTCTCTGCTCTCTTTTTCTGTAGGGCCAAGTAAACCACCTCTTGAAGTCCTCAGAACAGCAAGATCACTTGCCTTTAAAATCGGGATTTGTTAATGATGATGGTCCAAAGTATCAGGATATTGATGATACAGCAAAAGTGGCTTCTGAGACTGACACAGGAGGGGTGGACAAAGAGAGTGTCATTAGTGCCACACTCAAACAGCTGAGGAGTCTTGGAGTGACAGTGGACTCACCTGGTAACATGAAGGAAAATACACACAAAGTGGAGAGTGCCAGGTAAAATACTGGTGGTTTTGAATAGTAATGTGTAGATCCAACTGAAAATGAAGATTTGGCTCAATGAGTCAAGAGGAGACTCTGTTCATTGCCACTGGGATTTGGGTGCAACCTGATGTACATTTCCTGCAAAATTGAAATGCTGGCTCATGCTGTGGGCATTTCAGATAGGTTTGAGAGCTCTGCTAGCAAAACTCAGATTGTTTAAATATAACACAAGTAGCTCTAGCTGTTAGAGCATCTGGTGATTCTTAAAGCATTGTGCATGCAGTACCATGCAGTTCCCTAGAATAACAAGGAAGCTTTGGGCAGTTCTTTGGTCTGTGTCAAAGTATTCCAGAGAAACTCTGGACTTGGGAGACTGAATGTTAAGCAGCTGTGTGTTTTGTCATTGCTTCTTAACCGTTGTCTTGCACTTTACCAGGATATCTGAAATTGTTATTGTGGCTTTGGTATCTAATCAAAACTGCTTCTGTCCTAATTGCCTGTTACTGTGGGTGCTGTGCCTTGAGCAGAGAAAGTGCTGGGGAGGGAAACAGCCTTGTTGAAAGAGAGGAAGGAACAGAGAAGTAACTTCTGAAGGAGGGTTTTTAGGCACAGGAATTTACTTGTGTAGCTGTGTAGGCATAGGCTGACTGCCTGGTACAGCTTCACTTTCATCCTTATTGTCTTCTTGATCCTAGGATGTAGCCGTTATGTAAACAAAAAATCTAACCACCTCCTAATTAATCTTCTCTTCAGCCATGTGTCAAAAGCTGTTTCCAGTCATACAGTTTCAAACCTCTTTTCTCTCCTTTTCACTTGTGTTTTATTGGGTGTTTTTCTGGAATTTCTGGACTACCTTCCTGGCTGGACAGTCTGACAGTGTTCTTTTAACGTCAATAACATGCTAATACGTGAACTCATAAGGCAGAACTGGAACTCTTGGGGTTTTTTTCTTCAAACTTGGGGATTGGGGTGGAGTTCTTCCTTCTGCCACTTTCAAGACTGATAAACAATTCTGAGAAAAGGTCTACAGCTCAGTAGAGAAGGAAACAACAGTGCAGCTCCATAGCATAATAAGTGGTTGTTGTTGCTCTGAGCCAGTTTATCCTCTCTGGGCAAACTTCAGAATTTGTGCTCAGTGAAATAGGAAGCCTCTTAATTCTTAATATGAGAAGCTTGGGTTTGTGAACTAGTATATGATGTGTGAACTAAATGCAGGGGCTTACAACCATTACTGGTGTACCAGAGCTTGTTCTTTCAGTCTTTAAACACTTGATATATATACAAGAAATTGCTGTACCAGGCAACAGAACAAATGAACATTTCCCATTTGAAGATACTTCAAAAACTAGAACCTTTTAGGCTTCTGGAAACAGGTGCCATGTCAGAGTTTCTGTAAAAGTCCTGGAATTACCATGCATTAGGAAAGATGTTCTTGGTCTCAGTCATTAGGCTTGTATTTCTAGCTATAAAATTTGGGTTGGATGGTAGAATTCAGAGTTGTAGGATCAGACACACATCATGTCTCACACACTCACTGGTGAGAAAAGACCAAGAGCTCAAACCTGCTTTAAAACCAAAACCAGCTCTGTAACCTGCTAGAGACGGGTGGCTCTTCCTATGAGGGGGCCGTGTATTGAAGGAGAGGGGAGTATCATCCATCCTCTGACAGTGTTTGGATACTGTGGGGGTGAGTAGCTGCTTTTCAGTACGTGCAGATAATATGATCTCAGTCCTGATGGAGCTGTGGTGTTCAGAAGAAAGGAGAAATCAGTACCCTGAGCAAAATTGTGAAATTCCTGCTTTCCCTGTAATGCTAAGCTAACTTTTCGATGCTTTATTCCAGCATCTTGGCGTGCCTAAGTCCCGAAGCAGTGGTGCCTGGACTAAATTCCATGTCACTTGCCAGTGTCAGCATGTGTCCCAACGTTGTTGATCTGAGCATGGAAGCAAACGCCATAGCACTCAAGTATCTCAGTGAAAATCAGTTATCCCGGCTGTCTCTCAGTCGCTCAGGCCAAAATCCTCCCGCAGATTTCTCCTTCCAAGACATCTTGCAAACGAATATGGACAAGAGCATGGTGGGTCTGAGTTTAATTTCACCCAACAACATGTCCTTTGCAACCAAGAAGTACATGAAGCGATATGGGCTGATACAGGGCAATGACAGCAGTGAAGATGAAGAGGAACTGCAGGCTCCAGATGATAATTTTGGCACTGGCAAAAGCATGCCAGACAAAAACTGTACCCGTGTGTTGGACAGCTTCAGCCACCGGACTGAATTATCCAAAAGAATGGATGGAAGACTTCCCATTCACCTAAAAAGTCACAGCAGAAAGTTGACTACTAATGCTCCTCCACCAGAATTAAACAGCCCTGTGTTAAGAAATATTACAAATGAAATTTTTCCTCCCACAACACATCAAGCAGATGAAAGCTCACTTCAGTTCCTAAAGGATTTAAAATCAAAAACCAGATTGTTACCTGGGAGGGTTGAATTCACTGAACAACCTGTCAGGAAAGATGAAGGAGATACTCAGGCCTTCCATGGAAATCTACATACTCCAACTCTTGAAATGTTAAACAAGTCAAACAGCATAAATTCCGTTGGCACCATTCTCGATGTGAAACAACTCAGGCAATTACCAAAGCTGTTCTGAACATCCCCTGAGATGGCTGCAACCACTGCTTCAAATCAGAGGGACCTCTCTGTAAAAGACTACAGGAAACCACGGATTGAGCTGTCTTTGAAGAGGTCACTCTGTTGTAGCAATGTAAAACTTGCAGAACTGAGTTTTCAGCCCAGCTCAGGGACAGCCACCTCAAAGTGCCTGGCTGAGGCAGTGCTGATCAGCACTGACATATGTGTGCACTTTTGTTTACAGTTAGGTGTGATTTTTAAAGCATATTGAAGGTGAATCAACTTGAGCCCAAGATGTACTTTTAATATAATTTTAACAGTGGTGATTACTTAAGTGTTCTTCTATTGACTTTTTAAAAACAGACTTTTCCGTGTTTGTGCCAACTGTGAGCCACTGATAATGTGTGTGGCAGAGCAGGGGTAACAGAGCTGAAGCACTCATTTCTAGAAGTTTGTTGAAATGGTGGGATTACTGTGTGGGGGTTGTGTCTGTGGGGAAGGGAAGTGTAACTGTGGCTTTACTTAGCATAAAATTATTTTGAATTCAGCCAAAATGGCACATGTAACTCTCTGTATCATGAAATCTTTGAAGGAACGGGGGGAAAGCTGGCACTTTTAAAACTTTTGTGATTTTTTTTTCACCTCTGTGTTTTCTATTTATTTAAAATTACATACTGCTCATAAAAGTCAAAGGTTCCATTAAAAAAATTAATCTCCACTTGTCTAATGCTGCCTTTATTTAAGACACATGTGGCTTCCCAGTCCTTGTTAGAATGGTTAAGCTGAAGTTCAGTGGTTCACCTGCTACTGAACTCCTCAAGAATCTGATACTGGGTGGTGGGGTAAGCAGAAATAATAGATTTACTTTGTTCTGAATTAAAACATAAAAATTCTGTCACCAAGCACTACATCTATTAATGAAGCAGCTCTTTTCCATAACCTTGTGATGATGATGTTGCACAAGGTGAAGAATTTGGCTGGAAGTGGTGATTCATTCCCATTCCCACCGTTCCTGGTGGGAGGACAGGGCAATGATGGTGGAGCCATGTGTTTTCTCAGTGGCCTTTTAGTGCATCAGCATTCTCTAACAGGCGTTGGAACAAACTTTGTTTTAATGATGGCATTGTCTCAGCAGCAGTTCAGCCGGTGCTGCTGACCTTGCCTTTCCTGTTCTGAGTATTAAACTAGAGATTAAAACACCCCCCACTCAAATCCTGGGCCTTTCCCAGTCAAATCCTAAGGACTGCACTGTTAGTTCGTGGTGTGTTGGAATGGGCACTAATTGCTAATTAATTTATTACAGAATTGGGCTGCGATAAGCCACGTGCCGTTTTGAAGCCAGTACAGAGAGAGAGGAAGGCAGCAGCTCCCTTTAAGCCATGTCAGAATTTCTCCTCTCACGCAGTCTCTTCCATCAACAAGGATATTTGCTTCCTTTCAGGAAAGGTGCTACTTTGCTGTGCTGAAAAATAAAACCTTTCTCAGTCCCTGGATCTCCCCTGGATCAGGCATAAGCTTATTATCTGCCAGCACATTTTCTGCTGAATCAGTCAAAAAATAGTTAATGTTTTTGAACATTCCAGTGAGATGAATGAGGCAATTCATACCTCTGAGCTATTGTTGCAGGGTTTTGTTCTTTGTTTCCTATTGTAAAATGTCTGGAAACACAGGAAGATGACAGTTGTATTGGTTAATATTTTAAAGACTTTCTTCAAATGCTCATGGGCTAGAAACAATTTGGAAACAAAAGCCAAGCTACTTGCACACAGCTCGGGACAAGGGTGTGGTGTTATAATAAGTTACACAAATCATATAATCCTGGACAGCAACCTCTGAGCAAGTAAAATGTTAATTTACTGGACCAAAACAACAACAAACACCCTTCCCTTTAAGCATAATTTTCCTTTCCTAGTATGGTGCTGAGTAATTTCAAGATGTCTGGATTTTTTTTTTCCCTGAAGCATCTACTCCAATTGGAGGTAAAAAACACATGGAAAGCCAGGTCTGGCTTTGTTAACTGAGCACTGGGGCCCAAGCTCTAGAGCTGGCTCATCAGGCAATGACACGGCTAATGGGGCAACATTAGGGCTTTATTGATTTGGGTTTTGTTTGGTTTTTTCTTCTTCTATTGTTTCTAGCTATTTTTTATTGTAATTAAGGGACAGTGTTTATAGTGCTGGTTCAAGTGGTGCTGGGCCTGCTCGGAGCATCACTGCCCACTTTACTCTGGATCATTTTGGTGCTTCCCCACCCTGACGGAAGGCTTTGATCCCTCTTCACTGAAGAGGTGAAAATGCGGGCCGGAGGTAGGTTGAGCACGGCCCCGGCTCCCACCGCAGCGGGCGCAGGCACGGCTGGGAATGGCCCCGCAGCGGCCCTCGGTGCTCAGAAGATGCTCGGCTTCCTAATCTCCCCCGCCCAGCCCCGGCTGTTCTATCTTTAACGCTTCCTGTTGGTGAGAGGAGCCGGCTCGAAAATGGTCGTGTTTCCTGGCGGGAGGCACGGCGGGCTCTCCGGCGCGTCGTGACCGACCCTGCCCCGCCGCCCCACGCACGCTGCCGGCATCGTGCGGGCTCCTGCCGGCCGCGACACGGCC
>VZTA01025957.1:277681-291480 GCA_013398855.1 Mohoua ochrocephala | reverse complement strand
CGAAAGCAGCAGACTCCCTTCCTCCGCGCGGGGCTCGTCGCTTAGTCAGCGCGGGTTTGCGTGCAACTTTGCAAAGAGAGAAAGGGAAAAGGGGGGAAAAAAAGTAAAAAAAAAGAAAAGAAAAACTCGTTCCTCGAAGGGAGAATATTTACGGTGGTAAAGTCCCGGGCAGAGCGAAGGGGTCCGTCAGCAAACGGACAAGAACCGGTTTAGCTCTTCGGAGCTCCCCGGGCTCTCTCTGTTCTCCGACGAGTCCCGCAAATTAGCGAAAGGCACAGCAGAGGCTTTGACAGGGGCTGACCCAACCCGGGGGTGTGCGGGGACGGGCCCTCGCCTCCCTTCTGAGGGAAAGCTGCGGTGCGGACCCGGCCCGGGTGGATGTGCGTGCCCGCCTGCGGGGGAGCACAAAGTCGCGGGAATGGGGTGGATTTTGCCCTAAGCCGCAAGCCTGGACGCCCCACGCCGCTCACAGTCCCCCTGCCCACGCCGGCCTGGCGTCCCTTGCTGCGTGTCCCCGGCTGGCCACGTGTGGTGTCACCGCACGACCCCGGGCTCGGCTTCGTGAGCCGTGAGCTCGCTCCGAGGTCACGGAGCAGCTCCGCTTCCCGCCGGCCCCGGACGCTCCCCGGGGCCGGGCCGAGGGGATGTCGGTGTGTCCTCACGGCCTCTCTGTCTTTCTTTGCAGCGGGTTTTTCGGCGAACCGGACTCCTTCTCCATGTACGGCAGCAACCGGGTGAAGCGAAGACCCTCTCCATACGAGATGGAGATCACCGACGGTGAGAGAATTTCGCCCCTGCGCCGCCTCTTGGGGGATTGGGGGTGTCTCCATCTGCTGAGCGGGGAAAATTCCTGCACGATGCCACACTCTGGCACTAAACCCCCAAATAATAAAAGGACTAAGCCCTCAAACCGTAAAACGCGAGTAGGATGCCCAGGGAGTCAGGGTGGCTTTCGGGTAAGCGGAACCCACAGCAGTCCCCAGCAGCGTGCTCGGTGAGTTTGCCTTCACCCAGCACCCAGCGGAGCAGTTCAGCCGGTGGCTAATTACATCCCCATTCTGCAAATTGCTTAGAGATTAAATCCGAAAGAAGACAATAAATGTAAGTCTTTGTTGAAGTGCAGATCAGGGCCATTGCAGTGAGATATTGCGTCCGTAAACCCTTTCAGCCAGGAGGCGTTCGCACTGCAGACCACAGCCTTGGGCAGAAAGGACAACCTGCCTTTAAAGCGCCTGGGGGCAAAGAGCTAACGCTGTGCTGAGGTCTGCAGCGGCGGGGTGGGATCGTGGCCGTCCCTTAATTCAGTGTAAATCCACATACTGTTTCCGTCTGCCGAGGAGAAATAGCCCGTGGCAGAGCCTGGGAGCAGATGTGGAAGGTGACATTCTGGTGTTTCGGCAGAGCTCCCAGGTGCGGGCATCCCTGTTGGAGCCGCAGGATAATTTCGGAGAATGAAAGGCAGGGAGAGGGCAGGGCAGGATGCGCTGCCTGCTCCCGGCAGCAGGCTTGGGTTGTGGGATGCTGCGTGCGAGGGGATATTTGCCCTCGGGATGCTGCCCACGCAAAGGGACATTTGCAAGAACAATTTACACGTGGAAGGCCGGCCTGTTTATCTCTGGAGTTAAGAGCCTGCACACATGAGATTCATCGAAATGTGTTTTCTCTTTAGCAGTTGTAAACACTGTATTTCAATTGCTGGACAATTAATTTTCCTCCTTTCCAGCTAGCTGTCCCTTTCCTTCTACCCAGCTAATCTAAGATCAAATCATAATCTGCATCACTCCAAAATAATACATCCCGAAATGACAGGCTCGGGGTATTATCTGCATTCATCAGTCCTTCTCTCCCCACTCTCTGCCCTCCCGGTCCTTTCAGACCGCAGCCCCGTGGGACAGGGGATGTCACAGCCCCAGCACAAGAAGGGCTTTTTGTCTGGGTTCTGATTCCGAGGCTTAGCGGTTTCGGGGGAAAGTCCATCAAATCTCAGTGTCTGACTAAAGCCTTGGACTTGCTATTAAATTAAGTATTAAGGATTACAGAAGTACTTGGTTGTAACCAAGTTTTTGAACACATGCTTTGATGCAGGTGTATAGATTGGGCCCAATCCTGCAGATTCTGGTTCATGTGAATTTCCAAGACTGGACTCAACATTTAAGGGGGGGAAAAGAGGTTTCAGGTTATGTTGTCTAAACAGGAGCAATTTGTAGGGATGTACATCCCATGCTGAGGTATCAGTGTGGTCTGAGGGGCTTTGCTTATTGCTCTGATTGTCACCTGCTGGGTGACATCCACGGCACACAGGAGCATCACTCTTGAGGGTCCCCAGCCCTTGGGATGTGCGGAAGGGCAGGACTTTGTGTTTGTGGGTTTTTTCTGTAAGAAAGTGAGTGGTGGGGTTTTTGCAAGTGTTTCTTTATCTATTTTGTAGAAATTTTGTTCCATTTAATATCTTCTTTAAAAATATCTAGAAGTGAAGATAAAAATGCAAAAAAGTATCTCTAAAAAAGTATATCCTGGAACTCTGGAAGATCATATTTTTATTAATTTTCCTCAGATTTCTAATTACAATTAAAAAAACATCAGTCAATCCATTAGAACAAAATCCAGGCAAAAATTCTCATCTGACTGCTTGAATTAATTATGAGGCAAGTTTCTTTATGAGAAATAGATTTTCTATTATAACACAGCTATGGGGCATTTTAATTTTCTCCATTGCTTGACATGTTTTGGCCAAAACCTGATCTCTTTCTAAAAGATATGTTTAATTCAGTTGGTGCAGGAATCAGGAATTTGAGTGGTGCCAGAATTTGTTTTATATAGTGAAGCTTGATTTGGGTGCCCTTGGATGAAAATGAAGAGGTCTTTTTTTTTTCTGATTTCTAACCTATTTATGAATAGATGTCTTTTAGTCATCAACTTTCAGTGAACAGAGACTCCTGTTTGAAGCCTGTGAAGACCGAAAGTCTCTTTAGGTTTTTTTTTTAATGAGCAGTATCCAAAATGGGGTTATTTCTCATACCCTTATGGGAGTAAATAGTTTTAAAGCTGCATCTCTTTCTGGATTCAAGACCACTCACTTTGTCTTGTCTGGAAAGAGCAATAAAGTGTTAAAAATGTCATATTATTGCAGTAGGATGTAGCACATTCTTGACTGCTTAATTAGTAGGGCTGCTGAGGCCCCTCTGGTCCCTGCCACCTTCCCCACAATCCTGTGGCATAGCAGGCTGTGCTCATCAGGGACAAGAAACCTTCCTTTTCCATGAGCTCTTGCACGATAATTCATACAAAGGCTTTAGGTGCTGTTTGCTGTTAAAGCATCACACTGCAATCTTAGAGGTCATAGATGTGCCTGTCATTTATAAATGACAAAAATCATTGCATTATTTATAGCAAAAATGTTATAAATGACATTTATAAATCTTAGATGTGTTTGTCATTTCTACATCCCCCAGCTTACCCCAGGGACTCTTTGTGATTTTGGGGGACTCCCAGCTCTGAGCACACCGTGAGGAGGAGTGAGTTGAGTGGCTGCTCACACACTGGAGAAGCTGGCAGCTTTCATCTGGCTGCTTGGGAGCGTGTCCCCGTGCAAACCCTGCAGTGCAGGATATTCTGTGTGATGTGCTGGACTGAAGGGGCTCAGTTTGCCCCGAAGGGAGGAAAGCGTGATGGTATCTAATCAGCTGGAACAAGGCATTCCACTCCTGTTGTGCAAGATGGGATGTGCTGAGGTGCAGCCTGACTAGGCTGCTTGTAAAAAGTCACACCTGTTTGGTCCCTGTGCCACAATCGAGGTAGCCAAGAGTTTTGCTAGAAGAGAATAAAGGTGTTTAAATGTGCCCCGGGGTGCTGGTTTCACTGGGTGATGTCAGAGCTGTGGCTTAAACTGCTCACCAAGGCCAGGGACTTGTTCCCACCAGGAGGGAGAAGTTAGGCAGGTGTCTCAGAGTGGGAATACAGGGGAGAGATGATGGGGATGGGAATTCCACAGTCCTTTGGATTGAGACTCGCTGATGTGTTACCTGCAAGTCTTTGCTTCCCTCTCTGTGATGATTTTCATTGTATGTGATGCTTCCTATCCCATGGGAGTTTCTGCTGTGGCCATTCTTCCAGATTTTCATGAGATTGATGTGACCTTCCATCGCTGATGTCTCCTGGAGGAGATGATGGCAAGGATGTAATAATAAAAGCATCTCATGGCAGTGTTCCATTATGTGAGCTGGTTTCCATGGACCCAAGCACCTGCAATCCTGATTTACAGCACTGCTGCTCTTGCAGCACTGTACTTTTCAGTAGGTGTGCTTTTGGGTCTCTTCTAGCACAGAGACTAAGCTTTTCTCATGCCACCAGGACTTACCCTGATGTGCTGAAAGGAGAATTGGTGTGTTTTGTGCCTTCATCCTGTGAAGCATGCCCTGTCAGAAACATGACTGTAAAATTCCAAGGGTTTAATTGGAGGTTACATGTAATTAGGCCAAATGGACACCTCTAGCAATTTGGAATCCTTTCTCCAGTTAGGGTCAGAGGGAGTTTTTTGCCCCGTGGCAGAGATGTGCAGAGAGAGCAGGCAGTCCTCAGGTCAGCTGTGAAACTGTTCCATCCTCACCTGTGATCACCCTTCCCACTGCCTTCACTCCGTGGGTCACATTGCTCCCTGTCCTCATTGCTACGGGACAAATCCCATTGCCCCGTTTCATTCAGAGGGCTGGTGGCAATCCTGTGGTCTCTCTCAGCAGGGAAGACCTCTGGATCTCAGAGTTGTCAAAGCCTCTGCTGAAGCTAATTTCCTCCCATCCCAATGGTGTGTACTTTAGACAATTTTGGGGACAGAAAATAAAGCCATCTAGTGATATAAACTTTTAATAGGACCACTGTTGCTGAGTTATCCTTGTTGATTAGTTGAGATACCCTAAAATTATAGCAGCCTTCTGCACACGTATCATGACCTTGGAGAGGTAGATTTAGATATCT
This sequence comes from Mohoua ochrocephala, assembly GCA_013398855.1. NCBI lineage: Eukaryota > Metazoa > Chordata > Aves > Passeriformes > Acanthizidae > Mohoua > Mohoua ochrocephala. The sequence continues at coordinate 286,509 of VZTA01025957.1, read as the reverse complement.
GAGGATCCAAAGAGATGCAACTCCATTTTCCCCTTCCACTGGATTGTAGAGAAGCTATGGCTTTCTCAGCTCATGGGGTCAGCTTTCAGCCAGCTGGAAACCCTTGTTTCACTGCCTTGCCGATTAAACCCCACTAAAATTAGTCAGTTAGCTAATTTGCAAAACAGTGACCTTTCCAGCAAAGTAATGCCTGGCCTGTTGAGCCCAGCTCCTGATTCTGCGTGCTTGGAATTGCAGGTCCCCACACGAAAGTGGTTCGTCGCATTTTCACCAACAGCCGGGAGAGATGGAGACAGCAGAACGTCAACGGGGCCTTCGCGGAGCTGCGCAAGCTCATCCCCACCCACCCGCCGGACAAAAAACTGAGCAAGAACGAGATTTTGCGCCTGGCTATGAAATACATCAACTTCCTGGCCAAGCTGCTCAACGACCAGGAGGAAGAAGGAAACCAAAGGGGCAAAGTGAACAAAGACTCGGGGATAGTCCAGGAAGACCTCCTGCAGGACATGTTGTCTCCCAACTCTAGCTGTGGAAGCTCTTTGGACGGAGCGGCGAGCCCGGACAGCTTCACGGAAGAGCACGAGGCGCTGGATTCAAAGCACACGCGGAGCCTGCACCACGCCATCCTCCCCGTAGAAGGCAATGCGCAGCGGTGATGACCCTCACACTGCTCCCGAAGCGCCGCGGGGGAGAGGCCAGGCCTGGCCGTGCAGCCGCTGGAACTTGTGCTTGTGGGATCTGTGACTCTGCCTTTCCCTGGGAGCTCGGGCTGCCCACTCTCCCCAGCCCGGGGTGGAGAGGCTGGCGCGTTGGCTGAGGGCAAGACCAACCCAGACGGACGTTCGGGGTTTAGGTACGTGACCGTACAAAGAAGAAAAGCGTTGAAGTCATCTTCGTTGTACAGAACTGCTCAGGAGGGGACTCCGCGGAGGGGAAGGAGACGTGGCTGGCGCCTCTCCAGCGTTTAGAGGGTTTTCAGACCACTTGGTGACCGTCTCTTTTCAAGCAGTCATCTGGGGGAGACACGGAACTCCTCTTTCACTGCCGACAGAGGCCACCAGCGCTTTCCAGCTCCACGTGGTGCTGGAAACTGCTGCATCACGCCAGCGCTGCAGCACTTCTCCAGCCTGTGGCACATCCAGCTGGTCTGAGCAGGAGCTTGGCCACATGTTCCTGTTGTCCGAGAGCTTTTGACTGTATCTTTTTAAAGAGGTGAAAAAAACACCCTCAGCAAAAGAACTATTAAAAAGATTTAGATTATTTCTTTTTCTCTCCTTTTTTCTTTTCTTTTTTTTTTTTTCTTCCCTTTCTTCCTTTCCCTTCTATCTAATTTTGGATTGTTTGGGCTTGTTGTATTTATGAAGTGGGATTACTTCTGTTTAACACTGTCATGCAGTATCCACTGAATGAAAAGGTACATAGGTGTTTTCTGCCACCCTCCCAGTCCCTGATCCTTCTGCCGGTAACACTCAGCAGGTGAGTTTCAAGCCTGCTGTGGTCTCCTAGAGTTTTTCCAGTGGTTTCTGTAGGGCCAGAGCTTCTCTCAAGAAAGATGAATTTCAGAGTTGGTAAGAGAAGAAAATATTTGCTAGTGAAGTATCTCCTCGGACTGGGGGGATTTTTAAATTCAAAAAAGCAAAAAAAAGGGCAAAAGGAGTCGATGATGTATCAACAGTGTGCGTGTACATAGGGTTATAAAAAGGTTTTTTAATGGTATGCTTTGAATTTTTTGGTTTTATTGTGTGAAAATGGTGGTTCAGCTGTGCCAATGCCCACAGTGTGGACAATAGTGCTGGATTTATTCTGGTGTTAGGAAGGCCCTCACCTGTCGAGGCTGGTAGGAGTCCACAGCCTCTCTGAATCTTGTGAGGAAGCAGTAAAAGCAGCAGTGGGATTAGCCCCCATTCCCGAGTGCTCAAATTGCTGCAAAACTGAGCTCTGTGGCTGGGCTGATCCTCTGATCCTGCTGCCCCCCAGGAGGATAGCTGGGAAACAAGGGAGCAGGAGGCTGCTGCTGTGGTGGCTGGGAGCTGAGAAGCGTCCTGTCCCATCACCGCTGCATCAGGCCCATCTCTCACCACCCCCTCTCCTGATGGAGCGATTGCCCCGAGCCCATCCTCTCCCTCTGCAGAGATGTCAAGGCACAGAAATCTCTACCATGATACAGCAGAAAAAACCCCCAAACCTACACACAAACATCCTTTGGAAGGGAATAAATCCTTTTCAGTGGGGACACCTTCCACTGCACTCGTGCCTTCCCAAGGATGCCGAGGTACAAGGGAACACAGAGAATTTGAGCGGGTGTCTGCAAGCCCGTCCAGGCTTAATTCAGAGCCCCGTCATTTCCATCCCTGCTTGGTTTTGATGCCTCTTTGTAAATAATAGGTGAGAGTCTGTCGTGTGGCTTGGCACGTTAGGCAGAGTTAGTCGCCTGGGAAGGGATCCCGGCCCATGCAAGGATTTCCACCATAGCCCTCAAATGCTTGGAAAGCACCAATCTCCCCCATCTTATATTGGGGCAAAGGAGGAAAATTCCTGGGTCTGGATTGTGCGTGGGGGTTTTTACTAGAGGGGGTTACCTGCAGGGCTGGGCCAGGGAAGGTGCTGGCGGGTGAGGAAGCAACGCTGAGGAAGAGGTTTGGACTGGTACTGGTGCCAGGGGTAGGAGAGGCAAGCAGGGTGGGCTGCCAGGGGGCCCTCGGGGAGGGGAGGGGGGTGCTGTCACACAGGGAAAGCCGTTCCTGGTTCCCAAATAACCCTTGGTGGGGTATGTGGGGGTTTTACACCCTCGTTATTAAACTGTGGCAAGAAAAAACAAATTCACCAATACTCAGAAATCCCTCATTCCACACAAATCCATTCCTTCTTGTTTATATCTTCCCGGTAGCTGAACAGTTGGGAAAATGGTACAACCTTGGCAGCACCCCCGAACGCCCCCAGGCACAGGCGCTCCCGCAGGGAGTGCCGTAGGTCTGCCGGGGTATGTACAGTTGTACTTTAATTGTGATTTGAATGGTACATTTCCTCTGCCCACCTCTCCTCCTGCCTGCTTCACCTCTCGCTGTGTGGACCATCACCCCCCATTCCTGTTGGAAACAGCGCTCTGGGGCAGTGTCGTACCGTGTGAGTGAATTCCTGCCTTACGAATTTTGGTTTTTTCAGCCCCGTCCCTTTCTCTGCCGCCCTCCCCTTGGATTTCTGCATTTTTTCTGCAGAAATGAAGTAACCAGACCTGGTACCCTGAGTCTCAACCCACTGTGGATGTGCTATTTAGAAAACACATTTGTTGTAATGTGTGTGTATATATAAATATATATATATAATGAATATATCAAGAATATTTCTAAATAAAGTTTTACAAAGCAGCCTCCACTCGCTGTCTGCCTCTGTCCCGCCTCACCGCTCGAATCCATCATTACTTTGGTGTTTCATCCCTAAGTGTTGCGGGGTGGCGATGCCAGGGCGGCCCGTCCCCAGCCAGCCAAAGTCATAAACAGCCAGCAAAAAACGTTGCAAAATAATCTGCTAATTTTTTTTTTTTTTTCTTGCTTGACTCACACCGTCCAGCCTGGGCTGGGCTTCTGCGGAGAGAGCGGGCGGGAGGAAGAGCGCGCGGGGCCGGCAGGAAGGAAGGCGGGCGATGAAGCAATGCCCCGCCGCAGGCAAGCGTTACCAGCCACCCCCACCTTACCCCCAGCGTGCTATTTGCAGGTCCCCCAAAGGCTCCAGTGGCCCTTTCCCTTCTTTTGGCGAGGCTGACTGTGCAAGGAAGGGGCTGCTGGGGGCCATGCTACTTCCCTTGGCACCATGGCGGGCATTCGGCCATGATTTAACGGGCAGTGAGAGCAATTCCTCTTTTTCTAGAGAGAAATTATCACAGCCACGTGCATAAGTGCTTTTAAAAATATACAGCATTAATTAGGGAGTGTTTACAGGCTAAGTGGTCCATTGAACACTTGTGTGTTTATATATATCTCTCTCTCAGATATATATATATTTATATCTATGCCTACAGCACCATGCTGCTGATGGTGGCTGACACTGTACTGAGCACGGAGCAGATGAGCAGGAATGGTACCACAAATATTTTCTTGTCTTTATTTCCTAGGAATTACAGAGTTGCCTATTTAAACAAACCCTTCAGAGCATCCCTTGCTTTTTTAAAGCCTGCCCCCCCAAAAGCTTAGCTGTTAACTCCTCTTCCCAGCAAGCTGGTAGCCAACACCTGCTTTTAAGGTTTCTGGGTGAAATTTCCCCCCAGATGGAAGAGGGGACCCTTTCTCAGGCTCCAACCTGGGGGTGCAGGGAGCCCTGTCCAGGCACAGCCCCAGACAAGGGACATGGGGGGCCCCCTCCACGGCCAGGCTGAGCAAAGCCCCTGCAGCCAGGACTGGGCTGGTTTCATCCCAGGCACTGGGACAAGGCGTGGGGCAGGTGTGGGCAGTGTGTGGCTGCTGGGTGTTTATCTGGAGTTGGGAGATCACGGCTGCACATCTGGTTTAACCCCTGTCTCCCGTCCTGCTGCCAGCCCAGCACGAGCTGATAGCTCACCCACCGGTTATCTCTGCCTCCCACTTCCCGCCTCTCTCCCTCCCTCCTTCCCTTGCCAGGACAATTCTCCTGTCACCTCTCCCTTCTGCTTTTTTGCTTTCTTCAAATAAGATATCCTTAATGGCCACATGCCTTTTGCAACCAGCAAAGGAAAAAACATTCTTCAGGGAAAAACACCTGCAGCTTCAAACCACTCTGTGCACATTTATAGGTTCTATAACCTATGGAAAGGGCTGAGAGGCTTCTGATGCCACCTGCTCCATGGTGGGATGGTCAATGTGCTTCACTCTTGATTGACCCTGGTTGTGGGGAGATCCTGGGTGCTGCTGCACCAGGACAGGCTCCAGAGTTGTGTGCCCAGATGGTGGCTTCATGTTGGCCATGCTGGAAAAAGCATCCTTCTTCCAGCATCTTTTTCTCCGGGGCATCTGGACCTTGCAGCTGCTTGGCCACCAAGATGCAAATGTCACAGAAGGTATCAGACATTCACCTGCCTTTGTGTTTCTTTTCAGAAAGTAATTTTCAAAAGCCCTTCCCATTCTTGTCTTCCAATGGAAAGTTTAATTAATTTCTCATCAAATGGTAATTTCTTTTTACGGTCATGTTGTGTTGCAAATGGTGATGTGCACTGCTCTGTGGATTCGAATATATGGGGAAAAAACGCCAACCCGAGCTGTTTTTTCTCTGTTTATGCAAAACAGAAAAGAAAGTGGGGAAAAGCAGCCTAAGGTCCTGGTTTCCATGGCACAGAAGGGTTTGGTGCAGCAAGAGGGCAATACCCTGGGTGGCATTGCCCTCAGCAGGGACAGCGCCGGGGTTCATCTCTCACTGGTGGCACCACAAGGTGATGGGGGTTCTGGTCTGTAGGGCAGGAAATTTTCTGGCAGTAGTGGTGTCTTCACAAACTTGAAACAGGTACATTTAAAAGTGTTTTGTTCGTCCAGTTTTCTAGTGTGTCCCAGGAGCTCAGTGACATTCAGGCTTCCAGTGGCAGAAAATTTCCCCCACCAATGCATGGATGACACCGGGGTGTGAGAACAGAGGGGACTTGACATTGAGATAACAACCAGAGAGAAGGTGGGAGGAACGCATATGTCCAAGACAATGAAACGAGAAACACAAAACCCCAAAATCACCCCAAATTTGGGCAGCTTCTATTTTCAAGCCTCATTATCTGTTTTTAATTACAGCCTCTTTGGCAAAGCCACGTTGAGGGCAGCCTACACTGGCAGCCCTGCCTGGGAACACCGCCGAAGCCAGGAGCAAGGACCTGCTTCATTAAGGGCATTCCCACGTAATTGAATCAAATATGCTCAGGGAAACGGCAGGACCCAAACATTCCCACCCCGGCAGCCGATGAGAAAGCTTCTCCTCTTCGCTGTGACAGGCCAGTGACAACAGGAGGGAGTAATTTATGGCTCTCTGGGACTGCTCGATCTGCTCTGCATCGCGGGGCTCATCCCCGACATTCCCACCGCCACACAAAGGCTGCAGCCGGCCACTGGTGCCCAGGGGACACCGCGCTGTCACACGCAGCAAGGAGACGAGCAGCGAGCAGGATCCTCTCTCTCCTCCCAGTCCTGATTTTTCCCTGTGGTCCCCCTGCTTCTCCTTTCACCTTATTTCTCAGCCCCCCTTTTTTTTTTTTGTTTAGTTTCCATCCCAAAACTGGGATGGGAGAGCAGGGCTAGGGATGGATGGGAGAGGATGAGGATGCTTTGAGACCGCAGGGGCTCGTGAGGGGGGACCTGCACCATTGATGGGGATGCAGGAAACCTCCTGGGGGTGGGTCCAAGAGGCACTTTCAAAGTTGTCCCCCCAGTAGACATTCCTTTTCCCCTGCTCTTGGAGCTATTCTCAGCCGCCCCAGTGACCTTTCCGGGGAACAATTTACTATTGTGTTTTGGTGAAGCCCAGCCTCTATTTTTACACTCTGTTTTGCTGATGCGGGCGCAGGGAGCGAGACGGGAATCCAGCAGGAAATGGGAGGGAGCGTCTGGAGCATGGTTAGAACTGCCCCGGTGCTTTGATGTGCCGTGGCCGAACCCGTCCGGCAGCACGTGGTGGGCCCGGGGGCTTCTCTCCCTGCCCATCCCTCTGGTAAATCCCGCATGGCACCAGCTTAATCTGGCCGTGCCAAGGTGGGAACGGGTCCTGCAGCAAAGGGCTTTTGGCAAAGGGGCTGGCAAAGCTGCGGTGGTGCCGTGCTCCTCAGCGCAGGCACCGCAAAATGAAAGGCAGATTTCTGCTGGCATTGTGTAGCTCAAGGAATGCTGGAAAGATGGGAAGGGGGCGACTTGCTGACTGGGCTAGGAGAGGTTTGGGGACATGCCCAAGGGTGTCCAGGAAAGGTGTGGCAGAGCATCCTGGCTTGCATCATGTGAAATGAGCAGGCTGGAGGTGGCAGGTCTTTCGTGTGAGGTGCTGTCAAGCCGTGGTCCTTCCCGATGTGGGACCTGCAGCCGGGCTTGCTGGGAGTGAATGGCTCCAGAAATGCCAAACGTCACAGCCTAGAGTGGCTAGGGGAGCGTGGCTGCCTGCACGCCCTGCTCACCCTGGGTTTGTGGCAGGGAACAAGAAAGTCCCACTCCAGATGTGTATCTGGGAAGATGGCCAAAGCCCAGGGAAGGGAAGGGAACGCGTCCAGTCCCACAGCTGTTCTGCTTCCACCACTGTCACCACCTGCAGCACAGTCCCTGAGGCAGGAATGGGACCCTGCTGCACAGAGCTTACCCAGAGCCCATGGAAACCGGAGGTAAGGTCATCCTGTACATCTGAATGGTCCAGTCATGGTCTCACCCACTGCCCATCCAAGGCTGCCTGGGGGGAGTTGGGAGCAAGGGGATGCTTTACAGCAGCTGTCCCATCTCCAGAGCACTTTGCTTGCTGTGACACATCCCTTCACATGCTGCTGGAGCTGAAACAAAACACATCAACACCGTCCCAGTTGAGTGTCTTGCAACCATCCGGCGTCACAGCATGAACGCTCTGAGCATCCAGCCTGCTCCATCCCTGGGAATGGCATTGAAACAGGAGCTGGAGGCTGACAGGGGTGTCCTGGGGGGTGGACGGAGTCAGCAGCGTGCCATTGTGGATTCTGTGGGTGGGAAGCGCCTGCTCGGGGTGGGGAAGGCTCTGTGCTTGCCGAGTGCGCAGTTGGTGAACCGGTGAACGCTGGGCCAGGGAGCAGGCGAGGAACAAGCCTGGGTGGGGCCTCGCTGAGGTGTGTTAGCAGTGACACATCGGCACAGCCACCTGTGTGACAAGGAGTCACAGTCACACACTCCACAAATCCTGTCCGTGCACACGACAGGTGAGTGTGCACTGACTTGCTCACGCGTGCACAGCCCATGTGCTCTTGCACTGTGGTGTTGCACAAACACAACACTCCTTTCCGCACGCCCCACTCCTGTGGGCACGTCCATGGATGCGCATTTGCAGGCAGTCCTAAAGGCACGTTTGGACGGATGCAGTCCTGCATGTGTCTCCAAGCCACCCAAGCCCATGACACGCTCACACATGTGTCCCCTGCCCCTTGCACGCTGCCCTGCTGGTTGTCCCCACCAGACAAAACACTGGAGTGGTTTTGCTTTTGGCTGTCATCCAGAAATCGCTCACAAGCTGCCTCACCCTAGCAAACCCTGAGCTGCTTTTCCCCTTCTGGGTCAGGTGGCACCAAACCATCCAAAGCAGGTACTGGATGTTTTTCCCGGGGTGTTTCCAGGGCGGCAGGAAGGCTGAGCTGAGCCGTGGCAGGCGTTGCTCCTATCTCGGCTCTCTGCCCGTCTCGGCTCTCTGCCCGCCGCTCTACCCATTGGGGACCCTCCAGCTGGCTCCATCCTGCTCCGAGCTGCTCCCCTCTATCGCTGCGTGCAGGTGCCGCGGGATGGGGATAAGGCCCTGCATCCATCCACACACCCCAAGGGACGGGTGGTGTGAGCGGGAGCGTGTCCGTCCCCTCCAGCGGGGACACTGTCCCCTCGCTGGCAATGCCAACGCCACCGCCCTGCCCGCTGCTCCGCTCTCCGGCAGGAGCTCGCAGTCGACGCCTTCCCAGTGCCGTGTCCCGGGGGGTCGCAGCGGGGCTGTCCCACGCCTGGTCCCACCCGAGCCCCTCACGGAGCCCGGGAGGACGCTGCTCTCCCCGGGCCGGCGCTGCTCTCCCCGCGCCTCCTTTGAACAGGTCTGGGGGAAGCCCTGCTCGCAGATAAACGGCACATCAAACCCACCGCAGCACCAGCGCTTCCTGCCCGCGGGGCGAGGCCGAGCCGGGGCGG
>VZTA01025957.1:231134-277594 GCA_013398855.1 Mohoua ochrocephala | reverse complement strand
GCCGCCCCCCGCCCCGAGGGGCCCCGCGGGAGCGCAGCGCCCGCACCGGGGTTCGGTAATAACGGGGCTTCATGTTTTCTTGGTGTTTTCCGAATAAAGTGTGCTAAAGACTGCCCTTTTCCCTTTTCCCTTTTCCCTTTTCCCTCTCCTCTCCCTCTCCCTCTCCTCTCCTCTCTTCTTTCTCCCCTTCTCCATTCCTCCCTCTCCTTTCCCCCTCTTCCACCCTCTACAGGTGTTCCTGGGGTTACCTCAGACAGACAGTCGCTATGTTAAACCCACTCTATTTGAACACTGCGGCTATTTTCCTGCAGAATTCTGTGTTCTGGGGTAGAAAGGTAGAGAGACAGTTTGGGGCAGCTGGTGTTCCCCCAGCTCAGCCAGGCTCCGGAGGTCTCAGTGCTGTCTGCAGGTCGCCGCTCCCTGGAGCGTGAGGGCGATGGGTTCTGTGCCTGCGGTCACCAGTTCCCCATCGGCTCCGCCAGAGGAGCACAGGCAGCCGAGTCTCCTGGGATTTCAGCAGAGGTGAGGTGACCCTGTGAAGACTCACACTTCCCAGTGGGAGCGCCGGTGGCTGCGCCAATTCCCTGCTATTTATCGAGTTCTAATTAATGTCCCGCCCAGTCCTGGAAACAGCCTCTCCTCCTCAGTCCCAGGCAAAGGCATCTCTCAGGGGTCTTCACCTTTTGTCCTCAAAACCTGTTCAGGGCTGGATCCAAGAGCAGCCTGTTCCGAGCTGCTGTGGCCCAACGGCACACGTTGGCATTGTTCAGCCCTTTCCTATCAATCCTGTCCCTCCTGCAGGAGCCCTGGATCCCTGTCCCCATCTCCTGGTACTCAGCTCGTCTGCAGCAGCATCCTGGGGGGGCCGGCAGCCTCCAAAGCTTCAGGAAGGGGTTAAGGTTCCCAAAAAGCTCTCCTAACTTCAATGTACCCTGAGAAACGCCTTTTTCAGGTCTTGGACTCACATGAAATCCCTCTGGCTTTTCCACGTCCCCTCCCACTCCCTTCCCCAGCAACAGAAGCCACTGCTCTGAGGAGATGTCGATGTGATTTTCCCCATCTCCTCCGTTACCTGCATCTGTTTGCTTGGGTGGCAGCCAGAAAAGTGACTTCATGCATTCAATCTTTTTTCCCTGCCCTTTATTTTTCATTTTATTTTTCTGCCAGCCCGAGGCTCCCGCCTGTTGTAGAGCCGAGGGTGAAGCATCCCGGCCAAATCCTGCCCCTGTGTTATGGTAATCGCTGCTGCCACCCAGCAGATGCAGCTCGCTGAAATAAAAAAGCTGTTTAACAGGCACAGAGAAGGAGAGGGGAGCTTTTGTTTGGCACTCGCCGGGGCTGGAGTACACTTGTAAAGCAACAACTGGAGCTCGTTGAAAAGAAGTGGAGGTTATTAGATTCATTTTACTTGCTGCCGATGGCCCTGTTATTTTTTCCCTTCATATTCCAGGCAAAACCCTGGTTCTGAGAAGGAAGAGGAGAGAGATGCCACCTGAAAACCTGCTGCCTCTGCTGCTGACCATGGACATAGATAGGGTTGGTGTCTGCTGGCAGGGTTCTGGTTGACTGGAGCCCAGAGTTCAAGGATGCTCAGGCTGGTCTCCTCTATTGGGGATGCTCCTCACTCTGCCCAGGGCCCTTCTTTTGCCCCAGTAAGGCTGCAGGGCTGGAGGAAGGAAATCCCCTTCCTCAGATGGTGCTGAGCAGGGGTGCCCTACTGAAGGCAGGCTCTTCTCTACCCACTGGGGACCTAGACAGTCATGCAGGGGTATCCTCCTCACGAGACACGGCCTTTCCCGATGCTTCTCTACCCTCCAGGACACTTGATCCTGCCCGTTGTGAGACAGCAAAGTTAAGAAGACTCAAGGGCACACTTAACTGTGCTTGGAGCTATCAAAACATGGGGCTTGTCACCAGCAAAGGAAGTCCAGAATTTGGCAGAGCTTGGACAGAAATAGGTTGCTGATGGGAAGGAAAGAAATTCAAGTGACTGCAGAAGCTGGGATGACATAAACCTGCACCCTTGGGGTTTACAGTCTCGTTTTGAAGTGTTGAAGTTTTGGATGGGAGAATGACAGAAAGTAGTGCCATGGGGTTTTTATCTTCCCCCAGGTAGGTGGGGACAAGAAAATGATTAGATGGCTTGGAATTCTGTCCCTGGTTCCCTCTGCCTACCTATCTATCCCTCTGTCTCAGTGCCTCTCTCACCAGCCCTCTTTGCTCTGAAAAACAGCAGCGATCCCCTTCAGCAGCCAGGAATAAAATCAATACATTCCCTCTCCAATTCAGGTAGCTGTCCATAAATCTTCCCAGCTTCAGGCTGGTCTCCTAGGACTCCCTCATCACTTGGGAACCTATTTAATCAGCTGAGATGATCAGTGCTGTTTGTTGACCGAAGGCCCTTTGAACTCTTTGTCTCCTCACTGAATGATGCTCGAATCCCGTGAGGGTTTAGCCAAACTGGCCCATTCTGTGTGACAAGTCTCAGGTGAATAATGCCGGGGGCTGGCAGTGCCCAGCAAAGTCCGGCTGTGAGCCCAGGGTCCTGAGAAGAGCCACAGCCCCTCTGCCAAGGCTTTATCACCGCATCTTCCTGCGGCCCCTCGCTTGGCTCTCTGAAAAGCTCCATAAAACCCACACCGGCATGAAGAGCACCCAGCCTGGTGCCAGGGGAAGAGAATTATAGCTCTTCTTGGGAAGGCTTGGCAGGGACTGGAGGGGGTGTATGAATTCACAGCCTCCTCCTCCTGGGGCTGCAGGCTTGATTTTCAGCACATTAGCGCATTTTAGGTTTTAGCTGGTTGGGAATCAGTCCCATGCAGTGGCTTTGCTGAGAGACTTCTGGGAGAGGTTTTCCGCACTGGTCCAGCCCTTGGAAACATGGAACTCAGCATGGCTTAGGATCTTGCCTCCATGAAACAAATCTTGGGCTTCCCCAAAGCTGCAGGACTCTTGGATCAGTTTTCAACCAGGGAAACGCTGAAGTGCCACCTTCAGCAGCTGAGATTCTCTTCCAGGCTGTGTTGAAGTCGTGCTGGAGGTGGCTTCCCCTGCCTCCCCAACAGCCTCCAAGCAACCCAGCCTGGTGACATCCAGCCAGGCCCTCGCTCCAACTCCATCCAGCTCTGGCCCAAGGGGTCAGTGCTTCCAAAGGCTTCTGCACTCCGTAAATCACAACTTAGCCTGGACCACCATCAAGACAGGCAAAGTAACCTAATCTGCCCGCACATTAGGGTGTTGGAAAACAATAATCCAAGAAGGAAACACATTATCTGGCCTTGTTACTTTACAAAGTAATTTAAATTAATTTTTCCCTAGAGTGGTTAGGGAGCACTGCAACTTGCCCTTGCCTATTCTCTCCGGCTAATGAAGCTTTACCAGAGACTGCTCGTGAATTCCTATTAAGACCTCATCTTAGAGGTTACAGGGCAAAGCAATTTCTGCTCCTGGGAAAAATGCCTATGAATTTGTAATTGTAAGTCCATGTTTGATAGGGATTAGCATCTGAAAGGGGTAGAGTGGTGGGTAGCAGAGAAAACATTATTTCAATTAGCTGAAGAAAAGCAACTTAACATCTGATTATAGTTTACACTTTTAATTTTCTCCTATTCGGGCACCTGAGATAATTTTTTCCTGAAACTTTCCACCCTCACCAAGCCAGCCACCTTTCCCTTCTCTTCCTTTTGTCCGTCGTGGTTGAGATTCACATGTAAATGGCTGGTGAGTTGGGTTTTTTCCCTTCCCTTCTACTCTCCAGATTCATCCAGTTTGGGGCTGGTGTACAGGATGCTGTATCAAATCACACTGAAATGAGACACAATATTTCTCTTCATGCCGAGGGGGTGAAAGATGAGGAGGAGGAGGCTTTGCTCCACATCCAGGCTCACGGTCAGGCTTGTGCCCAGCAGCTTGACACGGTGCCAGTGCCTGACTCTCCCAGACAGAGCCCCAATGCCTAAAGATTCTCTCTGCGCTCAGAAATTACTTCCAATTCCCTCTTTTCCTCCCACCCCTTGGCCTTAGCCTTGAGCTCAGCTGTGCTCCATCTATTTTTTCGTGGCTTCTTGGTCTCCTATTTCCTAATGACAATGCAATCAGTTTTCGGGTGGGAGATTCCTCGTGAGAAGGCTTGTTGTTATTTAAGGAAGATCATGAAATCCATCCTTAATGAAAGGACAGGAGAAAACCCTTCCACCAAGTTACACTGAAGCCTGAGATTATCATTTTTATGGGCTTCCAATCTTTCCTGCCTCATGTCTTATCAGCAAATGCAGCTGGAGGCTTCAAAAACCCTCCCAGCTTGCTGCTGATTTTATGGGATGAAGATTAGAGATGATCGGATAGCAAATTATTCATTCCATTCGATATCTCTGGGCAGGAGGGAATATCCAGAGCAAAGTCAGCTCCTTTCCCCCTTTCTGAGCATCACACATTGGGAACCTTCCTATCTGCCACTCCAGCAACGCAGCAGCGCCGTCCCCCACGCTCAGAGGTGATTAGGGGTGCAATATTCCCTCTGAACAGATGGAAGAGCCAGGGGGAATCCCAGATGCAGGCTCATCCCCCAACAACAAGGCAGAGCAGAGGCAGGTGGGATTCCTTCTCTTTTCAGGGATTTTTGGTTTGATTCCTCCCAGCCCAGGGCAAGGTGGGGCAGATCAGGTGGGTGTTTTCTCAGCCTTAATTTTCCAGGGCTGTGGGCCCTGAGGCTGATGGGAACGTGCTGTCAGAGCCCTGGCAGCTCTTGCTGTCAGGGACAGAGGTGCAGGGAGCTCAGAGGGGACAATGGATAGAGGAGAGAGCCCAGCGCTGCCCTTTGATGTAGGGAGCAGCAGCATCAGGCCCCAGCACGGAGAGTGGAGGGTGTGAAGGCTGCCCAGAGATCCATCCCAAAATCAACTGCTGTGAAAAATGTCAACCAGAATGTCCCATGAAACACTCATGGGCCGCAGTGGTGCTGCTGAGCAGATCTTGAGGGCAAATAAAGGCCACACCGGGCTGAGGCCGGTGTGGGACGATGCCCTTTTGCCACACCATTGACTTTTGGGTTTTCAACAGCACATCAATAAGAAAATATATTGCAGTTTAAAGACATTTTTAAAGAGGAGAAGCGGGGTACAGAGCTGTGATAGACGAAAACCCTGAGCAGGAGCTGCCTTTTTCCGCTGCCTTTTACCCACACTGGCACACTGAGCAAAGAAAATACCCTTTTCACAGTGGTTGTAGCTGCTGGCTCTCTCCTGGCAGCATCCATAGCAGGCAGGATTTGAGAGACAAGTGTCAATGGGAAATGAGAGAACTCTGGCACAAGCAAGGAATATTTGATTTGGATGGCAAATGTCAAAAGAAACAAACAATTATAAATTGGGTTTGTGTTGGTTTTTTGCAGGGAGGGGGCTTGGTTTTTTTTGGGGGGAGGGGTTTATATTTCGTAGCAGCTATTGAAATGTAATAAATTTATAATTACTTTTCTAGGAAAAATACAATCTCTTCTTTAGGGGATGTTCAGGTTTGCTCTCATATAGTATTTCTTAGTTTTATGGCTCTATCTGGGAGACAGGGAGGAAATGGAGAGGATGAGAGAGGGAAGGAAGGAGGGAGGAAGGAAGGAAGTGAAAGAGAAAGAAAAACGATTTCAATTAAAACACAGAGTCCCACAATGTTTTTCAAAGAGGAACTGGCATCTGGGCTTTGAGATGTATCATCCAGGAATGTTGCTTTCAGCAAATATTAATTTTTCCTAAAAGTTACATAGTTTTTTAGGGGAAACAATCACCAGTTTTTGGAAGATATCAGTGTAAAGCCTGAAATTCCAATCCCTGCTTCATGCAAGGTCTGTTGTACAGGCAAGTGCTCACATGGGTCCTTGAGAGAGGACTGAGCTGTCTCTGGCTCCACTTGGCTTTGACTAAATGCTGCCAGGGTGATTTGTCCTTCTTTGCCTCGGTTTCCCTCATATCAAAAATGGACCTGTAGGGCTTTGACTCGCCATGGCTGGGTGATGCTGAAGGCTTGAATGAGAGAGACAGGAAGGTTTCCAGCACACTGCAGCAGAAACACAGTTATTTGTCACTGCAGGTCCCTAGCCACGGCCAGGACGACAAAAGGAAAACCCTGCTGGCAAATAATTTGTTGACATTTCAGACTTTGCGAGGCCTCTACAGTGACTTGCAGCTTCTCTTCCCCCCCAGGCCAGACCCAGGGGTGTGCAACCAAGGAGGTGCCTCGGGAGCTTTGTCACAAAGGCATGTACCTTCCTAATAGCTGCAGGGGCTGAACATGCTTTGGAGCACAGGGGAGCTTTGAGATAAGCACTGAGTGATTCCCTGGCCTCATCAGTGAGCCCCAAACGATTAAACCATTGAATTGTCTTAAATTTCATATAAATGTGAGAACATGCAATTGGTAAAGTGTTATTTGCTCCTCAGGATGGAGCCCACAGCAAGACCACTGTCTGGAAGGCACAGAGCCCTGCCTTCATCCCAGGGCCTGGTCTGTCGTGTCCTATCACCCCAACACACCATGGCACGGTGCGTGGATCCTTGAGACATTCCTGTCTTCAGGAAATCAGCCCAGAGTCCTTGGAGACACGCTGGGCAGAGCCCTGGGGCGATAACACAACCCAGAGTACACGTGCAGGACAAGGAACCTCACCACCCAGCCCCAGGCCTAACAGGGGAGTGGACAGCAACAGCAGAATGTCTCAGACCTTGAATTTCCCAGGGGCAGCAGCAGGACCGGCTTCTCTGGGACTTCTGATCTGCTGATAAAGCCTTCTGCTCCAAGCACCAGGCTGCTTTTGCTGGGCTTTTGCACAGAGACAAGGAACAGGCAGGCAGCAACGATGGCCAGCTCTGCACGCTTTCCCAGATAATGTGGAAGCGAGTCACGGGGAACCCAAAGTTCACTCTCGTTTTCGCTTATTCACAAGCCATTCCTTTTCCTCTGTAATATGATTAGATTGTTCTAATGGCCTAATTATGGGCCAGCCCCTGTTGTGACACTTCCTTGCTGGGTGCAGCAGGAAAGTCCCTGCCCCACAGAGTTCGCAAGCAAAAATTAGCGGGGTTGGCAGTGGGGTTATCCCACGTTGTCGTTGGGGACCTGGCCATGGAAAGGAATTTGGGAAAGAGTTGGGAACTGTCCTTCGATCTTGTGCAGCTCAGGTCAGATCTGGTTTGTCTTCAGGATAAATGATATTACTGTAAATAGGGGGTAAAGAGTTGAGATGAAGGGGGGCAGTCCTCCTCCGGTGGGTGTGTATTCCTGAGGGTGCTGCACATTCCTGAACATGGGTCCCTTGTGGATAAAGCGTTATTTGCTTCTCAGGATGGAGCACCCAGGCAGGGTCCCTGGAGGGGGAATCACCAGCCCCCAGAGGCTGGGGGCTCAGATGCTGCTGGGGGCTTACGAAGATGCTGTGACACACCACAAGAAGAGTGACAATGAAACCCCTGGCTCACAATTTTATAATTTCCTTCAGAAGCAACTGAAGTTTCTCAGTTGTGAAGCCAAATATCTTTTATTCTTCCTGTGGAGTGGGTTTGCCAGACACCCAAACCTGACATGGGCTGGAAAACTGCTTAACTCGGGACCTGCAACATTCTCTATCCTGCAGCATCTGTGCAGCTTTTGTGAAGGGCAAACCTTGCTGTCTGCTGCAGCTCTTTGGCTGTCTCTGCCTCTTCTGGTATTGAAGAAATTTTGGGGACAGCCCTGATGACTCTATAAAATGAGGGCTGGGTTTGCTCTGTCTAATAGTGTCACCATTAAACAAGGTGTGGGAGGTGAGAGACAGTTCAGCACTGAGTCTGGTTTCTCAATTGGATGTTTTCCAGTCACAGCTGTGTTTTGCTGGGTTGTTAGTGACACTTGCTGAAAAGAAAAGAGCAAGGAAGTGAGTGGGGGTCCCAGAGGGTGGGAAGGGATGTCAGGGCTGGGGCAGTGCTGGACCTCCCCTGTTCTCCTCCTGTGGGGAGGGGACTTGGGGGACACCACGCTCCCCAAGCACCACAACTTCACTGGGGAAGAGTTTTACCCATCTGGGCGTCGTTTTTTCCTCCTGGGCCGACGCAGGTATTTCGTGCCTGAGTTCCTTTCCACGCCCTACCTAAGGGGATTGTCAGGTTCAAGTCACCGTGCCCCAAATTCCCTGCCGGCTTCCACGGAAGAAGGCAAAGAGGCACCTCCCGCCCCCTTCCCAGCAGGATTTGAATAACCAGGTGAGAGCATCGGCTTCCCTCATTGCGGTGTTTGATTATTGACCAGGCGCTCATTCCTGTGGGAGGGTGCCGTGCCCAAGTGCAGCGCCCGGCTCTTCCTCTAAGCCCCGGGAACCCCAGCCCTGCTGCCACCATGCTTGCCCGCTGCCTGCTCCTCCTGGGACTGCTCCTCCAGCTGGAACCTGCCTTCTGCCAGGAAGGTAAGTGCTGGCAGCTGCCTGACATCCCGGGGAAATAGAGGCAGGAAGGTGTGCCGAGCCCCGGGCAGGTGGGAGCTGCTGGTGGGGGACAAAGGGACAGCTGTGGAAAAGCCTCTTGGGAAGGGAAAAGACACCCCAGCTCCTGCCTAAGCTTTAGCTCTGGCTTCACATCAGGATAGGTGGGTGTCCTGTGGGTTGAGAGGTTTTGCCGGAGCTGGGACATAGAGACTTTCTACCTGTTTTGCTGAAGGCTGAAACTGCCACCTGAGGTTTATCTGAGCTGCTTGCAGGGAGATAAACTGCTCTGATTTACCTCTGGCAGGACTGTGCACCGAGATGAGTAATCTGTTTTCTTAAGGCTTTTTTTTTTCTTTCTTTTTTCTCACTCTTATCCTTGAGCAAGTGTTGTTCTGGGTTGCTCCCCGAGCTCTCAGATCCTCCTGTTAATCTGTAATTTTGATCATTGCTGAGGAGAGGGAGCAAATATTTTCCTCAGCAAATTGTCCTCCTCTTCCCAAAGACTTAACAGAGAAATTTCTTATGGCTTGGGTATTATTTTCAGGAAATTCACTGAAGGGCTTGTCTAATGCTAGAAATAATGAGGAGTAATTAAAACTCATCTGGTGCTGCCAAAGTCCCAGAAAATTCCCTCCCCCTTTCTCCTCCTGATGCCCCAGCCCTGACCGCTCTTCCTGTGTTTGTTTACCAACTTGCTGAGGATTTAACAGTCTGGGGTGTCCATTGTCAGCAGGGTTAAACGTTTTGCTGTTGCTTGGAAAGAGTAAAAAAAAAAGAGAAATCCTTTAATGAGGATTCAGAGCCTGGCACAGCTTCCTTAGAGAGTGGAAAAGACAGGCCAGCCAAAGCTGTCCAAGCACTCAGGGAAGAGGTGTTAAAAAGCAGGTCCGTGTCTTCAAATTAGCTGTTGAGTATGGAAATGGAATTGCAACAAGTGCACAGGCTTATTTTGGCACCGGCACTTCCCTTGGTCTGGTTGGTGGCTGCGGATGTGTGGAGACACCTCTGCCAGGGCTGCAGATTCCACATTGCTTAGTTTGGCTTAGGAGATCTTGTTTGTGAGGGAAAACCCCATCATTATCATGGGGCGAAACAGAGAGGAGGTGGCAGAGCCTGAGGGACAGGCTGACCCAGGAGGGGCATCCCCGGTAAAGCATTTTTCCAGGAACACAGTCCTGTTTCCACAGGTGAGACTCGTCCTTTCAGCCATCCCTCCTGGCAGGGCAGCAAGGTGTGCTCGGTGGGACTCCAGACAGGCAGTGCCCCCGAGGGCTGGGGCCCAAACCTTTACTCCCTGGGTAGATCCTATCAAGCTCTTGCTTCTGCCTGATCCCCATTCCTTCTTTCTTTTGCCCACGCAAGTTTCCCAGTAGGTGTTTCAGCCCAATGCAGAGGTATTTGCCATTCCCTCAGCACCCTTATCTCCCCTTGCAGCCAGGCCCTGCATGGTCTCTCAAAGCCAGAACCCCTTGATTTTGGTTTGGTGTTTTCCCTTTTGGCTTTGGACGCTCTGGAATCTGGTGGAAACAGCCACATGAGTGAGATTTCACTTGCAAAAACATCCAGTGCCTCCTGAGCATGGTTGCTCCAAGAAGGTCGCCTGCCACTTTTCTTCTCCCCTCCTTTGCTGGAAGATCACGAGATGCAAATTTGGCAGTTCAAGTCGTTGCTGACTTCATTCCCCAGTTGACCTTGAACTCCCTTAACCCCAGCAGAAACCTCACGAAGGGCTGGACCTGACCACCCCCTCTAGGCCTAGGCTGGAAACCCCGGGTCTGGCAGGAAAAATAAACTACAACTAATAAATAAATGTGGCCAACAGCCAAGGGCAGAGCGAGGGAGGATGCGAAGAGAGCCACAATCCAGCCAGGAAGCAATAGGTGTGTTTGGGGCTGCACTCACAGGGGTGCTGGGCAGCAGGGCAGGAGGGGACCACCCCCTGCTCTTCCCCACCATCACCGCCCCGGGTACCATCACCTCCTGCTGCCACCAGCAGCAGCCTGCTGATACAACGGTATTTCAGTGGAAACGCGCTGATACAAGAGGGAATTTCCGTCTGAACTCCTCCTGCTTGAGTTTCTGCCCCGGGACCTCGCAGTAAACACGGCAAATATCTCCGGGGGGGAGAGGGGGCTGAGAGATGCTACTCAGGGCTCTTCTCACAGCCCCTTGCCCAGGGGTGCTGCTGCTTTCCAGACTGGCACTGCTGGTGAGTCAGCTGGCCAAGCTGATTTCACTTCCAAGAGGAAAAAAGAGCTCTGTTTTGGGGTTTGAGGTTTTGTTGTTGTTTTCCTTGTGTTTATTATTTTTAAAATAAAAGCCTCTTGCAGTAAAGACTCAAGGAGCTGGGAGTGTTACCACAGGACAGTCCCCCTCCCCAAAATCAGAGGGAGGAGGGGAGAGCTGTCAGCAGCAGAGCCAGTGTGAAGCTGGCTGTGGGTTAGGAGTTCGCATGTGTGGAGCACGCAGCCTACTCTTACTACTGCTAGTAAAGATTATTTTCTCTTTATAGCAGAGATTTGTCTCCTGTGAGATAGAGGAAGCATTCAGTGTAAAGTTCATGAGGGAGACTGAAGTACCAACTGCTCGTCCTGGGGCAGCTCAGCCTTGCACATGTCCCCAGCTGGGTCTGGGTCTGAGTGTCCTGAGGCTGATGCTGGGCAGGAATCACCCTCCACCTGCCCGTGCTGAGGGACCACGGTGTGTGCAAGGCTTGGTGTTTTCATCAGCAGATGAGGAGAAGCCGGGTCTGAGTAAATAGTAATTAAATCTCAAAGGGATGGTGCTGCATGGACACGGTGTCCTTTGGTGCTGATGTGACAGCGCGTAAGGGTGGGTTTGACTGTGTCTGAATGCTCCATTGTCCAAAATCCAGTGGGAGGCAAGGAGCAGCCATCCCAGCAAGGGCTGGGACAAGGTTTCCTCTTCTCACTGCCCTGCCCTTGCACTCTTCCCACATCCAGGAATGTGTCTCACAGCCTTCCCACCCATGGCTGGATTCCTGCTTAGGTCTGGATAGAGAAAAAGGAACTTGTGAATCCGTTCCATCCCTGGGGGAAATGGGGATATCCCGGTCAGCTCCCAGTGCCCCATCACCACCCCAATGCTGCTTGGGCCCCCTGCCAGCCCTGCCTGACCTTTGTGCTGAGGTTAATCCATCTGAATGCACCAAGGTTATTCCTCTGAATGCCTCAGCCTTCAATTTCTGTCATAAATCATTAGCTGCTCTGGAAACTTGTTGAATGGTGCATTTTACCAAAATCCACAATGATAACTTTTTGCTGTGAGAGTGGCAACCAAATTTTACACTTTCCCTGTTGTGGAGTCCTTATTTTACCAGCCAGTATTTGGAAAATATCCCGGGAATGATGTCTGTGGCATCTGGGGATAGAGAATAAGCAGTTTGCTGAAACCCCTCTGCCTTCTTTCTGTTGGCAAACATTCTCCTTCCCTCCCTTCCTCCATGTCCCCCAGCCCTTTTTTCCCCCATCACAGAGTCACCAGCCCCTCAAGGTGCATGTACATGTATTTGTATGTGTATGTCAGGGTATATGGGGCCCCAAAGCTGCAAGGCACAACATTCCACATGCACACACCAGCAAAGCCACTGTTACTGGCACTTGATTTCATTGCTATCACCCAGGTAAGACTGCCTGAATTGATGGCAACACGTTCTGCTCAGCTTTGCAGGATCAAGCTCTCATCTGGACCTTGCTGACACTGGATGGGAGAAGCTTGGCAGATAAAGCCTGAGGATGAATTTCTAACGTGTGTTCTTCTTTCCCTGCAGCCCGGGGCAGCCTCCAGCCGTGGTCACAGGGTGTCATCGCAGTGGCTGTATTCCTAGCCCTGGTGGCCATCGCTTTCGTGGTCAACAGGTTCTGGTGTAAGGATAAAGTGTAAGTGTGGAAGGTCGCTTTGGGTTGGGCTTAACTGCCTTGGCACGTGTCACTTCCAGCAGCCTCTGTGCTCGTGCCAGGGCTGGGAACACTGTGCTTGCTGTGCCGGGAGGCGGGCGGGGAGAGCAAAGACTCCCTGTCCTCATCTCCCTGATCTCTTGTCCCTGTCCTGGTCTCTGATCCCTGTTACTGATTGCCAGGTGTGAGCTCGCGCCGCACAATTGCTGCCATGAGAAAGCGCCGTGCTGGGAACGGGAAAGCCGCAGCATTGCGGCTGGATTACACGGGAGCGTGTTCAGGGGGCTGGCCCAGCCTGGTTTTCTGTGGCTTTGGGGGTGCAGTTCCCATGAGCCTGATATCCATGGGATAATAAGCCCGAAACAGCTCTATTTGCAAAGCAGACAGAGCCAAGTCGTGAGAACACACTGAGAGGAGCTGGGAGAAGAGGGAGGTAGCCAAGCCGTGGCAGTGCTCTCCATCTGGAGCCCACGGCACAGGCAAATGAGGTGTCTTTATTCATCCAAAAAAGGCTCTGTGGGATGGGTTACCTCTTGCCTGATGCCGGCCAAGCAGTCACAGGCTGCTGCTCCTGCTCAGCAGAGCAAGGCCAACTGGCTAAGTTGCAGTAACCTGATAATGAATCTGAGCCCAAAGGCAACAGAGGATGAAGACCAAAAGCACCCCACACCTGTTTACCGGTTCCTCTGCACTTGTGTGGTCACTTTGGGCTTTGCACCCTAAGGTGCTGCAGTCTTCTTGTACCTCTGCATTCCTGCAGCCTCTCCAGGCTGAGGAAGTGGGGGGTTTGGGTGTACTCTGATGCTCAGCAGGTCGGCTTTAGCCCCAGATGCATTAGAAGTGGGTCTCTTTGGGATGCATTCCAGGCCAATGCATAATACAACGTGTGTGTATATATACATTTATATGGTCTGATTTGCCACTGTAGTCTTTGTTTCCCAAAGAGGAACCTTTGTCCTCCAACTGAAGGAACCCCCAGCCCATGGAGTGGCAGGCAGGGATGGTGTTTCCCACTGCTGCCCGTGCCTGGCTGCCTTTTCCCAGCCTGGAGGCAGAGGATGCTGAGGAGGGCTTGAGGAGGGATGGTGCCTTGTTTTAATTAATCTGGCCTTTCTTCAGAAGAGCGGGAGCGAGGCTCGGCAGCCTGGAGCCCTGCCAGCTCTGCTGTGCTGTCACTGTGACAGCAGCTATCAGCTCAAGCCTGTTTATGCCAGGCTGTTCCTTGGAGAAGCCTCTGAAATTGCCCTTGGGCAAGTGCTGGAGGAGGCAGGGATGTGCACGCAGGGTGGACCTGCACCCACCCTCTGCAGCTAAATCCCCCTGGCGCTGCTCAGGCCACAGGCTTGCTCCAGAGCTGAGCGTTTGGAGCCTGGATGAGGTTGAACACCCCATCCCTGCCCAGTGGCTCCTTCTGCAAGCGATCCAGACTCGCTTTTGAGAGAGAGCAGCTCGGCTGTGCTCACATGGACGTGCGCAAGGACAGCCCTCCTGCGCCAGGGCTGCAGCACCAGCGGAGCCTTGACTGCTCTCTCCGTGTCCGTCGAGACCCACAGGGGACTATTTTGCAACAGATTACATAGAAGGAGACTGGAAAAACCAGTTAGCGAGAGAAAACAATCCCATGTATTGACAGTGAGTCGTGCTGACTGCCAGCACGGCGCTGGGAGTCACAGCTACGGAGACAGGGGTTGGCACTTGGCACAGCCTCTGCAAACCTGCAGTGAGGGTATTCCTCCTTGTCCTTGTCCCGCTGGGAAGGGGGCTGAGCAGGGTGTCTGAGGACAGAGTCACATCCAGGTCCCTTATTGTCTCCCTAGTGTCATCACCACTAAGAGGCTGCTCCCCTGCACGGCTCCTTTGTTGCTCTGTCTCAGCTTCTCTCTTCTCTTCCTCCAGGGAAAGCATTGAGAACGTGGTGAGTGTGGAGGACAAGCCAGATGCTGTTACATCCAATAGCCACGACGGGAGACATGTATCGGCCGCAGCTGACTTCAGGTGAAGGACCTGCTCAGACCTCTTCCCCATGGCTTCCAGGCTCTGCTCTGGCCCTCTTGGGGACAGCTCAGACATGCAGAGCTGTGGTCTTGCCCACTCAAGGTCTTACACATCCCATGCACCTGCTTTTGGGGGCTTTTAACCTTTCCAGCGGCTAAGCAGAGGGCAGTGAGGGAGTATTCCCTTCTCCCTCATCTCTTCCCATCGCTGCAGCTGAGCCCCACAATCCATCCACCACCTCACAACCTGCTACGCCACATTCTTCTTATGCCGTATCACATCTTTCTCAACAGAGGAAACCACCAAAAGTGACCACAGGTCACCACGTAGATGGTGACAGTCAAAACAGCCCTCGCTAAAAATTAGAGCAATTCCCACCCCACACTTGGCTTCCCTCCTGTCAGGGTGACCCCTGTGGTCCTCACCTCACCCCTCACTCAGTGCACAGCTGGCCCCAGCAAGGTCAGGACCTCAGTGGTGGCTTTGGGGACACTGGTCTTGCTGGGACTGAGCTCAGCATTGTGCTTATCCCTCTTGATGCAGGTCCAAAGAGAACCAGCACGCCTACGAGAACACCGTGGAGCCCGAGGAGAAGGTGATCACCACGGCCATGTAGCAGCACCCACCAGCCGCCCTCCTCTTCCTCTCGATTCGCTTCCCGCTATTGCGATGGGCATTTTCACAGAGACCCTCTGCACTGGCACCCCCCGTGAGTGACGAGGCCCTGACCTCTCCACGGCACCACCACCTCCTGATCTTTTCCTTTTCCACCTGTGAGACATGCTCTTCTCCCCCGGGGCTGGTGTCCACACGGGCATCAGTCCCCAGGAGAGGTCTGGAGGTGCCACCTCTCCTGCCTGGTGGTCACCCCACTTGGTTGGCGAGGTTGATGTCCCAAGTCCCAGGAGGGTGTTGACCTGTTCAAGACACAGAGGGGATCCCACTGGGTGCCTGGGACCTCCACGCCCCCAGCTGCCCTCCAGGGAGCTGCTGATGGAAAACCTGCTCTTTTCTCTCCAGTTCACCCTCCTTTTTATGACCTACACCATGCATTTTAATGTCAGAACAAACCTCCCCCTCTGTACATATCTTCCCGGTGAGCAATAAAGAGAATTGTTGCCTATGACAGCAAAGAGGGTCGTTCTGCTAATCAGCCAAAGGACTTTCTGGCATCTCACAGCTCTCCCAGCCTTCAGGCAGTTGGGAGAATGAAGGACATCAGGGAATGCTCAGCATTTGGACTGCCCCAGAGCCCCAAAGGGATGTATACGGAGGTGAGAGCATCATTCCCCTCCATTTGCCAGGTGGGGTTACTGAGGCTCGGAAACAATCCAGCACTTCCCAGTGCTGCTTCATGGGTGAAAGGCAGCACTCCCTGAATCCCACTGACCACAACGTGCAGCTCTACGGCCAACTGGAAGCCACTTCCAGGGCTGGTGGCTGTGAATGGCAGTCACTTATCAATGCTGCCAGGAAGTGGCCGGGGGCTGCTGCGGGCAGCGCTGGCTGTCCTGGGACAGCTGGCCATAGTGCAACCTGCTCCTGCCAGGCTGTTCATTAACCAGAATCTGTCTTCTGTGGTGGGGGCAGTGCCAGGGCCACCATGGAAACAATGAACGTTTCTAAGCTGTGGCATTTGTAGATTGAAATGAGAGACCTCTGATGCCTTGGCCATTCCTGGAACATGAATTACTCCTGTGGCGTGCAGGGTCCTCTTCCTGACCAGGGAGGAAAGGATTAAGGGACTCTGCAGTCAAGAGCAGCCCAGCTGGAGCAGCACTGGGATGGGAGGTTTATAAGAGGGGAGTTTTTGGCAGCCCCTGGTTTTAAGGGGAGCAGGGTGTTTTTAGGGCTCTGCTGTGCACCTCCCACAGGTGAAGCTGCTGATGTCCCTAGCAAGTGGTGACCCAAAAAGTCAGGCAGGAGCCTCGCAGTAACAGACCCACCTCAAAAGGCATTTTCCCTAGAGCCTGAGGTACGTGAGTATTTTAAAAATGCCCTCTAAGACTTGCCATTGAGAAATCACAGCTCCCGTTGAGAAATTGCACGGGAGTAGAAGAAAACAGGCAGAAGGGTTAGAGGGGTCAGGCCCTCAGACACGGAGGCAGGATGGCTGCATCCCCAGCATCACGTCAGAGCTGTTTCCATCTACCACCCTCCCTTGGGTAGCTGGAGGCTGAGCCAGCCCCAGGCTGGGTCCTGGAGGCTGCTCACCTGCCTTTCCTCTCACAGGTGCCAAACGTCACGTGGGTCTGGAAAAAACAAGCTCCCCAAGGTTCAGTGGTACTGCTGCACTCAGCAGGGTTTAAGGATTAGTCATTGCCCGTTCCTGCCGTGTCAGCACTTGGGCTGGGGGTGTGGCAAGAGGAAAGGAACCCATTAATTTTTTACCTCTCAGTTGCAAAAGAATTTAGCAGTGACATCCTTATAATGAGTAACAGCAGGAGTTTATTCCCTGCCCTGTGCACAGGGTGAATGTGTGACAGATGCCCGAGCTGCTCACCCTGCAATGCCTGGATGTGGGTTTGGAGTGGAGGTGTGCCGAGGGCTCAGTGGGTCTCAGCGTCCCTTTCCCCACGGATCCCTGCCATGGCTGTAGGTCCGAGCAAAGACAAGGATGAGGCTTTACTGCTGGGCTTGCCCACAGCTTCCATGCTCTTATCACAACCAGTGCCCCTTTGGAGTTCACTTCCCTGGGGAAAACACCTTATGCAGGAGCCAGTGCTATGCCCCAGCAGGATCTCACCTCTTCACTGTCCAGGGTGCTGTCCTGCCTCAGTTTCCCTTGTCTGGGAAGCACAAGCTGAGGCTGACTGGAGCTGCCTTCCTGCGAGCTGTGCAGCCGCTCGCAGATGCTTCTCGGTGTGATCCTAAAAAGAACAAAAGGGAGCGAGCATAAATGAAATTTATTGTTGGAAAATCTTAATTAGATTTTAAGCCCCAAAGGGAGAAAAGTGAGGTATTATCTGACACAGCTAATGAGTGTTAAGGGTCCATTGTTATATTTCTTGTTTACCTTTCTGTACTGGCTGATACGGCCCAGATCCTCGCCTGTACTGCCATAATTAGGATATCTCATCTCTTGCTGATAGGGTCGGGATGCTCTTTAAAGCACAATGCCGTCTCATCCCTCCCTGGCAGGATGAGCGTGATTGGGAAGACAACTTCTGGCATGCCAGTGCTCGTGCCTTCCACACCGCCCCTGTGAGCTGGGGAATGTCCTCCAGAGTCAGGGCTCTCTACCTGAGAGCCCCGAGGTGAGGGGCACCTCCCACAGCCTCAGCGACCTCTCTGAAGGGCCCCTAAGCCAACTTTCCTGGGAGCCAAATCCTCCCCAACACCGCTCTCCACGCAGCACAGGGGGATGAAGGTGTCCTTCAGAAGCCTCTCCATGCCCACCAGTGAAGGGGAAGGACACCATGGGTGCTCCATCCCACGCCCCACGCCATAATGCCATTATGTCTGAAGCTTTGGGCTTCAGGAAGACGTCCAGGGTTGGGTTCTGCTGCAGACAGGATAGTCTCCTTTTGGGCAAAAGATATCCAGGGTGGGATTTTTTGCATTCCCACTTTGTTACAAGGTGTATCACAGCTTTTCTTTGCGGCCTAGGAGGGTGCAACCCGCCTCTTGGACCCCCAGATGATGAGGTATCTTGTTGAAAGCCACTTTGGATGCTTCCCCGACCTCTCCTGAGGCTCTTTAGCTAGGAGGGTTTGAGATGTTTCTGTTTCAGCTGTAACTACAACCCTGGAGCAGTTTGGGCAGGTGGACACTTACCACAGAAATTATCTCAAGGTAGTTTAATTAAAGACTTGCTGGTAAATTCAGGTGAATTGCTGCTGGAAGCAGCACCAGCTCTAGCCCTGCACCTGAGCAGTGTAGCCTGGGGTTTATATCCTGGCATTGGGCACCTTGACACCCAAGAGGTGTGATTTGGACCTCCAGAGGAAAAAAGGGAGCCTGTCCCACCATCGTGGCCCTTTGGGTGGGGAAGAAGCCCAGCCACCCAGGTAGAAGCCAGGAACATGGCATAGAGGGGTGGCTGTGTGTGGGCAAAGGGGCTGCAAAGTTTTTGGTCTCGATTCAAGCCACTGAAAGCCAGGAGTAAAATACCATCCATTGTTGGTTTATACACCCGTAGTAGCCAAACAAACATCCCCGGAGCCTGTCCTTATCACTTTATTACACCTGCTAGAGAGAATAGATTAAAGAGGATGGGGGAGGGGGGAGAAAGCTGAAGAATCCAGCAGAAAAACTGGGTTTTGGGATTGTTAATTATTCTCTGGGGTCTCTAATCTTTAACTGGCAAACAGCATCACTAACTGTCTTAAAGCCCCTCCTGGAACATCCTGATAATAAGCCATCTGCATGAAGGCACCCCGTTATCTGCCCTCCTCCAGCCGCCTGTGACATGGCTGGAGTGGGAGATAATGAATGTGTGGTGTGTAATAACGACACGTCATTCATGATTATCGGCCTGATACCCAACCTTTTAGCTCCATTGTTTGTGCTTCAAAAAGAGAAAAAAAAAAAAAAGGGGAAAAAAAGGGGAAAATAAAAAGGAGAGGGGAAGGAAGAAAAAGGGGAATTTTTGGTGCTGTGGATTGTCCCGGGGTCCCCGAAGTGTCTCCCTGCCAAAGGGGCTGGCTCTCGTAGCATCTCCCAGAGGGTTTGTTGGTACTCGGGAAGGACTGGCCCGTGGATTGGCGGCTGCTGTAGCCATGGTGATGGAGGAGCGAGCTGAGACTGCACAGAAATGTCACTGCCTGGCAGGGAGACATTTGGGGCAAACGCGCGGGCGATTAGATCTGTGTCACTGGCTGCTGCCCGGCTCCTCGCACAGCTCCCTCGCTGCTCTCCCAGCCGTTTGGCGGTGGCTTGGCAGAGGAGGTTATCTTGTACACGCTGCTGTCCAGAAACTGCCACCGTTTGAAGGTGGGGGGATGTTTGTGCCGCTCAGTTTGACCCGCCTAAGCTGAAAACTGGAAGAATTTTCTCCCGGTTGCTGCCGTGTTAGGGCTCCACGGTGCATCGGTGCCGCGAGACCTTCCCTCAAAAGCTTTGGCCCTTCAAACTGCAAACCCGGTTTAAGCATGATTCTTAACGGGAAGAGATTTTAAAGTGTTTGGCTCAGGTTACCTCAATTACTGTCAGAGCTGCCTGGAATAACAATCCATTTTGTGCATCAAAAATGGCAGCAGTTTCTCCTCTCTTTCCCAAGCAGGTTTCCAAGAGCAGTTTGTCTGGAGAAAGTCTCCACTGGAAGTGGTTGGGATTTAGCCATTCATAACAATCTAGGAATCAGAAGGACTCTTGGAAACCAAACAGCCTTGGTCATGGCAGTGAATAGGGTGATGGCCCCGAAATAGAGGGCACCAGACAGGCCACGGGGTGGGCAGCAGCTGGGGGTCCTACCCCCCCATTCCCAAAATAGAAGATGCCGTAGTCACACCTTTAAGTGGCACCTGGTTTCCTTTGCAGCCCACCACCAAGGAGACTGGGCCCAGTCTTTGTGGCCAAGCGCACCCGAAGCTTGTTTCTTGGACCACCTGCTGGAGAGTAGATGAGCAGAGCTTCAAGGTGGTTTGCCTGTTCCCAGATGGGTGGCTGAAGTGTCTGACAAATAGGATAAACTACTGCCCTCTGAAGGCCTCGCTGTGTTGGAGCTGGGGAGGAGGACAGCAGGAGTCTGACCTTTCAGGCCTGAGTCCACCAGCGGTGCCAGGGTGGTGGCACTGGCATCTACACAACCTTCATCCACTCTCCTCCTGCGGGTGAGAAGGGGAAGGTTGGGAGAAGAGGAACTTGGTCTCCGGCTGCCTTGCAAAATAAGCGCAAGCTGCACCTTGCTGGGTAATCTCTGTATCCCTGTCCCTTTTGGTACCCAGGCAGCCAAAACAAAGGTCTGGATCCAGCCTGAGGAGTGTTTTGTTTCTCAAACTGAGGGTGCAGCAGGCAGCAGAGGAGGGGAGCAGGAGGGCTGCAGGAGTTCAGTCAGATGGGGAGACGCTCAGATTTGGCTGTCCTGATCTGGCCATCAGCAGAGGTGAGCTGCCCCGACAGACAGACAGACAGACGTGGTTTGGGTATGTTGGTGCCTGCAGCGATTCTGGTGATGCCACTGCTGAGGGTGAAGGCTGCACAGCCTTGTTTGTCACTGTGGCATGGCACACATGCAGGCCTCCATGCCTTCCTGTCCCCTGATGCCCGCTGAGTGCCCGGGCCCTCGCAGTGACAAACTTCCCCTGGCTGTGGCCAATGCCACCGACACACCAGGGACTGTGACAGAGCAGTCCCTGCTCTGCTGAGGGTGGGGACAGGATGTCCCCAGGGACAGGGCACATCATCTGCC
The DNA here is from genome assembly GCA_013398855.1 of Mohoua ochrocephala. Lineage (NCBI taxonomy): Eukaryota > Metazoa > Chordata > Aves > Passeriformes > Acanthizidae > Mohoua > Mohoua ochrocephala. The sequence goes on along the minus strand of VZTA01025957.1, from coordinate 256,890 downwards.
TTGCTGGGCCTGGCCGTGCTGCCCGCCAAGCCCAGGGGGTTTTACCAGGGACCGGGGAGGGCTTTTCCTGGGTCTCCCACTGCCACCTAGTGCTCCATTTCACACCCCGGACTCGCAGCTCATCCAGATGGTCCACCTGGACTGATGGGGAAAGGCTCCCTGTGCCCCCACAACAAGCCCAATCCCAGGGTCAGTGCTCACTTGCACCCCTCGGGCAGGCCACTCTTGAACTGAGCAGTCAGTTCTCGGCCTCTGCAGGACAGGGTTGGAGGCAGACTCACGTTTCCTCTTGTTTTATTTTGCAAGCAGATTTTGTTCTTACCACCAGCACTTTTGTGTGTGCGGTGTGTGTTTCTGTTTTGCTTCGTTTGACCACACATCATTTCAATTGTTTCCTTACCATGGAAACTCCTGGAGTCAGAGGTGAGGGCTTGGTGATGGATGGTGTGGGATGTGTGGAAACAGGCTCCTCGGGCTCAACGGGGTGCATGTAAACAGTGCTTGTGGCTTGAGAAAACATTGACAGAACTGCACCCCTGGGCACAGCCTTGCCTCTGGCCTGCTGGTACTCCTCTTGTACCCTGCTGGCCCCCCAAACGCAAAGGAAGCTGAAGCCATGCCTGGAGACCATAACCACAAGGCTTTATTTTCATTTCAGAGAGGAGAACAAGGCTGATCACATGCTGTTTGCAGTGTGCCAAGTGCTTCCTCCAGGTTAGCTGGTGGCACGTTTCTGTGCTGGCTCCTGAGCACCCTCAACTCAAGGAAGTTCAGAGCTGGGGCAGAAAAGAACCACAGGCGTTCATCTCCATAATGGTGGGCACAGCGCCAGCCCCAAAACGGGAATCTTTTGGAGGGTGGTGCGTGGGGATGTAGTGAGGCGGCCGGGAGGAGCCCTCCCGCCCCGGCACTCCCAGGCTGGAGGCAGGGCAGGGACTCCGTGCTGGGGCAGCGCCCAGGCTTTAGGCATCCGTGCAAACCATGCCGGGCGTTGCTCACTGCCAAGCCCAAGCAGGGAGCTGACAATGGGACAAATCTACAGGCAGGTGACAGAAGTCCTGTCAGGGAGTGTTTGAGGGCAGGTTGGAGGTGAGGAGATGAGCAGGACATGGAGGATGCCCGTGGAGGTGAAGGATGAGCCACAGCCATGCTGTGGAACCCCCTTAGCAGTGCTGCTCCCCCTGCAAGGAGGGGACCTGCACCTGCTGGGTTTGGTGTTTGCGGGCTCAGCGAGCTCCTCTGGACAGCAGCAGGACAAGGGTTAATATGGGAGAGGTCCAATGTAGCCACTGGGGGTCTATTTGGTGTTCCCCTCTTAAACCTCTGGGTGGCGGGTCTCCCTTGGGAGAGCTCTTGCCCCCCTGCCATGGTACCCCATGGGATCAGAAAATCTTCTTCAAATGCAGGTATATCCCGTTGCTGGACCTGAGGACAATCTGCGGTATCATTATGGGAAGCCTGGATGGGTCCGGGCGGAGCTCGAAGCGGAGCAGGGTCAAGGCCAGCGCCACCTTCATCTCATTCATGGCAAACTGCTGCCCGATGCAGTTCCTGGGGAGGGGGTGACAAATGCTCCAACTGCTGCCTTCGTCCCCAACCACCCCCAAGCTGAACTCACCCCACGTGTGAGCTGGAGGACCTCCAGCTGCTGCGAGGATGACACCACAGCTTATCTAGTGCACCCAATTCTGTGGTGGAGTGTTGCTATTTTTTTAATTAATAAGCATCGAAAAAAAGATATGAGATTGAGAGAACAGGGGCTTACTTCACTAGGAAGTGCAGCCAGGATCCAGACACCTCCAAAAGGTTATTTCTGGCTCTGTGTGGTGATCCTCTTGCAAGTTACTGAAACCTCAGTATCCTGTATCTGTCTATTGACACAGCATAGGAACCACAGAGAGGTGGGCCCAGCTTGGCTTGGGGGTGCACTGAGGTTCACCCCTAAACAAGGGAGCTGCGTTCCCACTGCAGGCAAGAGCAAATGTAAACATCTCCACAAAGCCACACGAAAAATGTGTGAAATCCTACAGTGACCACAGAGCTTGGGGGGTGGGAAGTGCTCTGGAGCTGACAGAGCATGGAAATCGTATTACAGGAGATGCTGTAATAGGAGATCCTGTTACGGAAAGCCTGCTTGAGTTGGCCAAGCCAACTTGGCTGGTGGAGACTGAGGGAGGATTAGCTCCAGGAGCTTGACTCTGAGCTAGGTCTCACATGCAAGGCAGCCTGACGGGAAGGAGAGGGATGAAGGATCTCCCACCTGGATCCAGCAGAGAAAGGCAGGAAAGCATGGGAGTGCCTCTGTGCTGAGTTCTCTGGAGAAAACCTCAGGGGATCATAAACCTGTGGGAGAAACAAAGACCATTTGGTCAGTGTTTGGTCTGATCTGAGCAGCATCGGGTTCTTCCCTGGTCCCCAAGTTAGGGCTGGACGTGGCCTCTGCTCTTCCTGGGGGCGCTGCAGATGACAGTCATCTCTCTACAAAGCCACCGAGTGGATCTTCCCCTTGGAGATACCCAGGTCACCCACTACAATGCCCGAGATGCCTGCAGGTGTTTTCTCATCCATGGCAGCAACGATCCAGTCAGGATCCCTCCATTCCAGAGATGCCTGATCCTCGTTCACCAGACAGCCACTGGAGAGAGGCAGCCGTGCACCCTCCTTCAAACTTTCCCGTTATTTCTTGAAGCCTCTAAAATATCATCTTCAAATCACACCCTGCCTGAAGGGCTTGGGGACTTCTCAAACCATTCTAAGTGCGTGCAGGGCAGCTGAAAGCAGTCTGGGTATCTCTGTGCCACCATGCACAAAGAGAGACTGTGGAACACCCTTTCCCAGGGCTTTGTCATGTTCAAAGCCTTTGGGGTGTTTGGTAACCCGACTGAACTTTGCATTTAGATGTGGACTGTTGGAATGACAAAGGGAAAAAAAAACGTAGCAGGGAGGCACAGGATGCTTTGTTCAAGGGGAATGGATATCTGGGCTCAGAGATCATCTTCCCTTTCTTGTTATAAAGGCAAAATACCTCGGGGTCCTCCCAGACATCACGGTTCCTGTGAATGGCAAATATGTTCAGTCCAATCTGGGTGCCTGTAAAAGAAAAGTGAGAAAAAGCTGATGACACCTCAGAGTGAAGACACAAGAGAGGTGTTTTTGGGATGCTCTACCTCCCTGGGTCTGCAGGGGCTGTTGCAGGTGGTCTGGCAAGGATCTCCTGGAAACCTCACACGGAAAAAACAATGGCCTCAGAGCTGAGCCCCTTTCTCTCACCAGTGTATCACTTTGATTTGGCCAGGAACAACACTCCACAAGTCCCCTCTGAGCTCTGTGAACACCCCACCGCCCTGGAGCATGTCCTTGGACTCTGTCTGACCACCCTTTACAGACTCACTGTGACGGCAAAGCTGTGGTAGCTCCGTACAGCCCTTGGGAGAAAGAAGGGAGTCTGAGAGACCCTTCAGCCTCTCCACACACAGCAGGGAAGCCCCACTTGTCATGGACAGCAGCATGAAGGATGAACAAACTCAACAGACCTGCCGGCAAGCTGCGTCCATCAGGAAATGTGACGGGTTTGGAGAGCTGCCGGGACACAGAAGGAACTGGTGGGAAGAGGCGCAAGCTCTCCTTGATGCACATCGTGGTGTAGGTCATCTTCCCAAGGTCCTCCCTGAAAGCAGACTTGCTGAGGGTGTGCTCAATCCCTTTGCCTATGGCACTGATGAAGAAAATAAACAGTACTGGCCCCAGTCTGGACCCCTGAGGGACACCACTTGTCACTGATCTGGACATTGAGACATTGACCACTATCCGCTGGATGCCACCTTCCAAACAATTCCTCAAGCACTGAACAGTCCACCCATATCTCTCCAATTTAGAGAGAAGGGTGTTGTAGGAGACCATGGCAAAGGCCTTAAAGGTTAAGAGAAAGAGCTCAGGATAAAGGAATAAGCAGTCCATGCTCACCACTCAATGGTATCTCTATCTCCCAGAATTCCTTGGATCTCCTCCCTGCACCGTTGCTGGTGCTCAGGGTGCAATGACATGCAGTAGAAGAGCCAGGAGATCCCACTGGCTGTGGTATCGTGACCCTCAAACATGAACGTGTCCACCTCAGCACGCAGGTCCTCATCGGACAGTCCAACTCCATTTGCATCCTAATAAAGGGGAGAGCATATAATTCCTAAGCACACAGGTCTTTTGCTTTTACACCCAAAGGACTTGTATGATTTGGTGTCTCTTGTGCTTCCCTTCTTGTGCTGATGCACCCTCAGCACCACACAGTTCTGTTCTTTGGCATTTGGTGCAATCATTTCAAACATTCACCTTGCTACAAAGAAGAATGTCCAGAAAATCCAGGTGCTTCTTCTTCTGGATCTTGTCAAGTTCCTTCTCATTGGAGAGCAACATCTTTCTTTCTTGTATTACCTGATCTGCACAGAAGGGAGATCAGCTCGGTGCGTCCTCCCCCTCCAGAGCACCCTCACGTACTTGACCGCTCAGTCATCAGCTTGGACTCTGTTTAATGTGTAACCCTCTGGCCAGTCCATGCTGTAACCCTGCTCTGAGCCACTCCGGAGACAAGTGGGGGAGAGGTTCAGCTGGGAGACAGGACTGGGGAGAAAGGGGCAGGAATACCTGTGTGGGCATGGGCCAGCTTGCAGGCATCCTGAAACTCACGGCCTTTGCGAGTCAGGTCATAGAAGACATCCTTGAAGGAAAAAGTCTGGATTCTGTGGCTCAGGAGGTAGCTCAGGTCATAAACAGCTCTAATATAATAGTGAGGGTTGCTGTAAGGAGGCCAAGGTAAAAGCTGGTGTTAGCAAAATGAGTGGTAAAAGAGGAACACTTGCTCTCCCAGGGTTTGGGAATTCAGGCACTGACCTCTGAGCCTGGCAGTTGGAATTAAAGCTGAAGGCACATTTCATGATGCTGTCCAGTGTCATCAAGCTGACATCTTGAAAGAGCTCCACTGAGTTCCTCCCTGTGATCCTCTTGTCCCATTTATCCTAGAGGAAGAGACGGGGTAAGGAGAGACAGACTACCATCGGTGGTCAGGTCATATTCTCCTGTCCCTCTTCCCAGATCCACACTGCTAATTGCTTTCTTTTCTGGAAGCAGAGGCCTTAGCTCATGATATATTCCATGAATCTAATCTAACTCTTCTGTGCATTTCTTTTCCCATGTATATCACATCAAAGCATGAAAAGATATTCTTGCAGTGGTTGATTTTATTGGCAAAAAACCCGAAAGAATAAGTGGAGTGTCCAAAGGGACACTGAAGATGAAGGCGAAGGTGAAGGGAGCAATTTCAGAACTTCGAAACTACCCCAAAAATGCAATGAAACTCCAGAAATTATCTAAGTGCAGCCTCTTTCTCTCACTCATTCGCAGATCTGATTATTTTCACTGTTCCACAGCTGAAAGGTAAAAGTAGCAGGAGTGGGGATCCTTACCAGCATCACTTTGACCGAGTCTGACATCAGGGTCACGTAAGATTTCAGCACATCGTAATGAAAGGCTGGGGTGAGCATCTTCCGGTGCTGGAACCATTTGCTTCCTTCCAGGATCAGCAGGCCCTTCCCTGAAGGCACAAACAGCAAAGCCACAATCAGCTCCTGCAGGCTCTGATCATAGCTCTGACATCCTTGCTACTGTTTTTGACTTACCAATCCAGGGAATTAGGAATTTGTAGGGTACACTAGACTTGGGATCTGTAAAACAGGTATCAGAAATGTCTCTATAACTAATGAACTTAACACAACAAAAGAGAAAATTCAGGATGAATTGGCATTAGATTTTGCCCTCTAAATCACATGATAGAATTAATCTCATTTCAATATTTAAAATACTGTACCACCAGAGGCAGAGTTTAAAAGTGGTCATCTACAATTACGACCGCAGTGGACTTGAAAAAACAGAAAGTTAGAACAACAAAAAAAAAAGTGTGTGGAAATGAAACAGCCATGGCAAATTCCAAAACTCAGAGCAATGGATGGGAGTTACTGGGGATGGCCATGTAGGTACCACTCAAGTGCTCCACAGAAGGGAATAGAGGAGAAGACTTAAGATGCCTTCTGAGAGCCATTGCCATGCCAGCTCACCCTTTTTTACTGGGTTTGCTGGGAAGCACAAACATTGTGGTGGTAGAAGCCATAGAAGACAGTAAGACAGATGACCCTCCAACTGGGAACTGACAGGAAACTGGAAGGAACAGGCACCTGGTCACTGTTGTGCACAGGAATACAAACTGCTCCATGAAACCTGAGGCGAGCTGGGAGTTTGCGAGGAGGAGCAAAAGAAGAATTGCAATAGCTGTGAAGGAAGCTGGCAGAGGGGGTGACTCCAGGCAATTTTCCCATTATTTTCTTTGTGGGAAAGTGTCAAAGACTTCTCAAAACCAGATGGAGAGACTCACCTGTTCGGCCAAGAATGCTTTTGGCATATTCAGGATGGTGGACAATTAGAGAAGGCAAGACTGGCCCAAACCATCTGGGAAAGGCATAGGGATATTCTTCTGCCCATGACACTACCTGGTGTAATAATTTTTCAGAATATATCTGCAATGAGAATTAATCAGGGATTAATAAAGGCAGAAAAAGAGGGAGCAGAGGTTAAACCTGCACTGTCATGGAAAGCACATGCAAGACATTCTCTCTTGGGAAATGAAGGAAGAGTGGGCGGACTTGCCACACAGGCGGCAGGCGGAGGAGAGGATGAGCATTGCAAAGGGACCGTGCACAAGAGGCAAAGCTGCCTGAGCCACCAAATCCCTGCAGCACAAGACAGCTCCATGGAGGGTCCCTTGCTGGGCTGGCTGCAGCTGAGCCACCTGAGGATGGCTTGGGCTCAGAGCAGCTCCATGTTGCACTTGGAAGCTACAGCTGGCATGGGCAATGCCAGGATGCCTGATGGAAAGGCCAGGAGGACCAAGGCTGTCACATCCCTGTTCTCTAATTTCAGCAGTGCAAGGTGGGCATGCAGTGTGAAAGCAAAACATCTTCACCACAGAACGATGAAAACAGCTGCATTAAAATGCCCCGCTTTTGTGACCACTTCTTCAGTGGCTGCAGGGCAAGACACTCCTGTTGGTAGAAGGTTTCATGTAGCATTTTATGTTGTTTATATTTAAATAACTTCATGGAAGTCCCATAACTATGTTTAAGGACATGACTGAAAAGAACATGACTCGTTTTTTTGCCAAATGATGCACACCTCGTATCCAGCACCCTTTCCTCCTGCCCTGCAGAAGCCTTGGCACTCCCTGTGCAGAGATCCTCTCCTGTAGGAAGACACAGGAGCAGGGGACACACACACCCCATTCAGTCCTTCTCGTCCTGACTGATACCTTGCACAGTTGGGACAAACCCACCCTGGCTGAGCCCAGCTCACTCCTTACCAGGTGATTGTGGCCATAAAGCCAGTGTTTCGGGGGGCCAGGGAATGCCTCCAGAGCTTTGATGAGTTTCTTCCTCGCCTGGTAGAACTGGAGCGCCTTCAGCAGCACAAAGATTACACCAAGCAGCACAGACAGCTGCAGGATGACGGCAGAAGGTCTGGCTATGTTGTCCAGAAGAGATGCCATGCTGGTCCGGGACACTGCCTTCTCCTGCCTGTTTCTTTCCTGCTCCTCTCACACCTGAGCCAGGTGGGGAGCTCAGGGCAGGTAAAAATCCTCTGTCTCCTCCTCTGGGGAAGCTGAGCCTGCTGAAGTGGGGCTGAGAGCAATTTATAGCTGCTGGAACATCATGGCAAACACTGCGTCAGCTCAGCTGGCAGCCTGTGCTCCCACTCACCCTTTGACCGGCTTTCTGCAGCCTGTCGCTGCAACCTGGATAACGAACAGCCTCTGAATATTTCCTGCTTTCTCTGAGGTCTCCGAAGCGCTGTCACACACACTCACAGTCCTCTGTGGCCAGGTGGACAAAGCCAGAGGAGGGAGGAGGCGAGATGTAGGCAGGCTGGGGCTCTAGCTGAGCTCCGTGCTGTCCTCAGACAGTTCAGGTATAGAAGCCATCTGTCTGCCCACATGAAGTGAGGAGCACACAGGCCACCTCTTCCCAATGAGTGAGCTGCACGGATTCAGCCACCTTCATCTGTGAAAGCAGCACTCTGGGTGACTGCAGCCTCACCCAGCTCTGCCGGGCTGTAATCAAGAGAGTGGGCATAGCTCCAGCAGCACACGAGGGATGTGGCCTTGTTCCCCAAGGGCTCCTTCCACAGACAAGGCAGGAGACAAAATTGCTGCCCAGAGGAATTACCACGGTCAGTAGCTGAGACAAGGAGAGCAAAAGCTGCAGAGCAGTGGATGAGCTGCAGCAAGGTGGAGAGCACATGAGGGGGAGGTGTGATAGAAAGTCACGTTCCCTCTACAGTCCTGGTGAGGCCTCCTTCCTCTGTCCACATGGCATCTCACCTTCTCCAAAAAAGGCTCTGCATCGCTGCATTTACCTCTCTAATGAAGTGCTTGGCTGGGGCCCAGGTAGGACTCTCCTTGCAATCCCTGTGCAGATCCTGCTGGTTACCTGGATACACATCCCATAGGCCCAGAAACCTGGAACGGCAGTGTGGAGTTGGTGGAGAACTAGGACTGGAAGCCTGATGTGTGTGGGTGACTTCCAGGCATATTTTGGAAAGGAGGATCCCCAGATGGGCTGAAATAATGTCCCATTTATGTCTTGGGATATTATGAGGATTAAATGGGTTATCAGCTGTGGAGACTGATAGTCTGATAGGCTACAACATAAGGGCTGCTGAACTTTGTGAGCACTTCTCTTCAATATAACACATCTCTGACACAGAGGACTTCTGATGGTTTTAGGCATTTTCCTTTAGTTTTTAGTCTAAAATATGCCATGTCCCACCTTTTCTGCTTGTAGAGTCATTTTGTTGAAAAAATGTACTGTTTGTCTGATGTTCATTGTCGTTGCCGTGGAGAACACCCCTGGTAGGCACCACTCTGAGCAGCATTACCTTTTCACACACTTGGCCACCTTCATGAAAATTAGTGTATCTTGTTATACTGAGCCAGCTGGATCTGTGTGAAAGTTCGGGGAGAGTTAAAGGTTAATCTTTAGGAGGCAGAAAGCTGCAATCTGTTGGGTCAGGCATTTCTCAGGGAGGACTTCGGTGGGAGCCAGAGCATGAGGCACCCAGTTTGCCATGACAAACTCTCATGTGAAGACCTGCAGCACATTCATAAACCTAATGATGTAGTGTAGTCGGGTCCCTTACAAGGTCTGCACAAGGAAGACAGGGAGGTCTGATGGCTGAGCCTTTGTTCAGTGCCAGTGGAGCTGCCTGGAATTTCCTGTGGCACCTACATCATTACCAGACTGACCAATCTGGATCTGGCTGGCACCTTTCAGCAATCACCTACAAAATAACCTATAAATACCCCCAAACCCCCAGGTGGAGGGGACAGGCCAGTGGATGAAGTTTCTGGTGCAGCAGCAGATGAAACTTTTACAACAACACAGAAATTCTCAGCGGTGACAAAGTCCCTGGGCAGTGGGTTTGACCATGAACAGGGTCATTTTTTACCAAACTGGCTCCCTTATAGTTATAAAATAACCAGTAACAACTGTTGAGCATGAAACCAAGGGAGATGGGTTGTCGTGAAGGTCAAGTGAGATGTCAAGTGCCGAGCTGATATGGAGGGAACACGGGGGACAGAGTGGCTAAACTCACATTTATGGGTATTTGGAGCAAGAATCTGAGCTTGGGTGATAGCAAAACTGGGTGCTTAATCCAGCCTCCAGCCTCTGCATTCCATGTTTCACTGGTGGAGGGGAGAGAAAAGCCTTTCTCCTGTACTTCAGAGGTTTCACAGCAAGAGGGGCCATGAACGCTCACAGCCTGGGGAAGATAACTCAGGGGGTTTTACAGGGGAAGAAACCATGAGAGTTCAAAAGGGAAAGTGAAGTTGCTGCAGAGCTGCAAGTGGAGAAAAGTGAAAAGGGACAGTACTGGTTTGAGCATTCTAAGGGCCTGGGACGAGGCCAGAACAATCTGTTAGCACCAGGAGAATCTACAGCTCTGGTGCTGGAGGAATCCAGAAGATCTCAGCATGAAAAAGCAGGTACAAGGGTCTTCTGATAGCCACAGCACTCTGGGGAGGCTGGCGGGGGGAATGGAAGCTTGGCTTGACCTTCTGGACATTGGAGGCAGGTGAAACTGCAGTTGGGTGTTAAAGGACACTTGGAAGGTCGTCAAACATTTGCAGAGAGCCTCTTGAGGGTTGGCTCGATGCTGTGGATGTCCACGTGATGGCAGGTCAGGCCACCAACACAAAACAACCCGCTTACACCAGAGAATTTCCATCCCATACCACAGCCATGGACACAGCAGGCTGTGGAATTTGGGAATTTTTTTTCTGTCTGGGTCTTGGGAATTTCTCCACTTACTTTAGACATCTAAGCAGAAGAAGGAGAGGATCTTCCTCGCTGATTTAACTCACACTGTTGGAATTCATTGCAGAAGAACTGGTTTACTGAGCAGGTGAAATTTAGGTGGCAAATGGGTACTTTGGCCCAGAGCGTGACCTTGCAGCAGCTGCTTTCCCTGGTTGTGCTTGTGTTTATTCAGATAGGAAGAAGAGTCCAGGCCCATCTGTCCCTGTGTGTTCCTGCAGCACTTAGTGATGACAGATGAAATGTGGCAGTAATGCCAAAAAAAATAATAACATTTCAAGCTTCCAAACACATGATAGATGAGAAAATCATGGCAAGAGCCCAGCAAGTGTTGCAGAGTAATGCAAGCTGCCTGGATCCCATCTGACCACACATGTCTCGAGGATGAATGTATATCTGGAAGCATTTAATACAGCTGTCTTACAAATATGTTGCAATACTTATTTAATTTACAGGCTGCTTCCAGTGTAAAATCCCCCTGGAGTTTAGATGGAAATTGCTGGTGCCATCTGACAGCGGATTTTCCTGGAGAGCAGTGTGGTCCTGCGCAGGGACGGCATTCCCGGCGCTGCGAGCCAACTGCTCTCCCTGCCGGTCCTGCTGCTTCCAGCATGCCTGGCAGCGCCCGAAAAAGTGTCACCACTGAACTGAGATGGACAGACACCCTTCATGTGACCGGGATGTGGCTGCACGGTGCCGGTGACAGTCTGTGGGGGAAGGAATAACTGCGAGAGTAGGTGGCATCTTTGCCCTGCTGCTGTCGAGAAACCAAGCTGCAATGAGAAAAATCCAGGGTGTTTTTAGCTGAAACAAAGACTTACTCTGGTTGCACCTCACGTAGCCCCTCCCACGAGTTCTTGTTAAAATAGTTATCTGAAGGTCTGGATCAGGCAGCCCAAGGTCAGCCCATCATCTTTGCAATTTCCCTCTTTGCAGAAAGTAGGGAAGGATTAAAGAACGAGGTGAGCTCTCTGCAGCTGGTCCTTGACTGTCTTTATTGCTGTGAGCAGTACATCCCATGTGACCAGGTCTTGTTATTATTACCATGTCTCTAATACCTAGGAGGGGAAAGGCAACAGGGGGGAATTGCTCTCAGGAATCACGTTCTGGAAAGATCTGGCTCGCTCTGGCACTGGGGCACATTAGCTCTTGTTGCAGCCTCAGCCCTGCTCTCCAGTTCAGAAGCAGAGCAGACATGGAAGATCTGTGATGCAGGGCGTGAGATGATGCAGGATGTGGGATGATGCAGGATGCAGGATATGAGATATGGGATGCGAGATGTGGGATGATGCAGGATATGGGATGTGGGATGCAGGATGTGGGGATGCAGGCTGGCTGGCCTGGCATGGAGAGCTGGCCTGGCATGCAGTGCTGGCCCCTGTGGCTCAGGGAACCTGGGAGCTGGGCTGCCATGTGTGGTGTTATTTGGAAGAGTGTCTCCAGCTCCTGGCCTTGGAGAGTGATAGCACCAGGGAGAGATTTGTGAGCAGATCTTCTGCTGGGTTTGGGTAGCTGCAGGGGAAACCAGGCTCTGCTCCCTTCTCATGCAAAGAAACCACAAGCACAACACAGAGAGGACGGTGAGAATGCTGCAGAGCGTCTTCCCTTTTCAGGTTTGAAGAGGCAGAATTTTGGTGAATCCTAAAAGTCACGAGGGAGACGATGAATGAACAGGATGAAGACAGGAGCAGTCAGGCTTTTCCATCCCAGGGCCAGGAACATTCATGTGTTGGATAATCCAGTTGTGAAAGCAGCAGTGCAGCTTTTCCTGTACCCCCAATTCAGCCCACTCACAAAAACCAAACTGGAGGTAACCTGCCCCAGCCTTACACCACATCCATTACCTCCTTTGGGCTTCTGGAGAATTCAGTAAAACCAGTCACCAACTTTTAAAACCTCTGCAGATTCCCCAAATAACCTATGTCAGGGCTTTGGAAATCTTAGGGGGTGCTTGATGCTATGTAATCTGTACCTACCCAAATGCAGTTTAGCAGCTGCCATTTATTTACACGAGGACTGTTATGTCAAGCTCCCATAGTCTGATCCCCTTTAACCTCCTCTCTTTCAGTGGGTACACCATGATTTCAGCCTTTGCTCTTGCTCATTAGATGCTCGTGCTTTAATCTTTCACATTGGAATGCCAAGGTTCATCCACTCCTCTTTAGATGGCATTTTTTTCAAATCCTGTGTTTAAAAGTAAATTGCATCCAATACAGAGATGGATGTAATTTATTCTGGTTACTTCAGTTATTTTGATTAAAAATGTTCTCATTTTGCACTTTAGAGTATGTAAGCTTGGAGTAGATGCTGTTGCTTTTATACTTAAATCTCCAAACAGGGTTGAAGGACACGGTCTCATTTCATCTGCTGAAAGAGACGCAAGTGAAAAATTTTTGAGAAATATTTGTGTTTATGCATCCAAGTATGATGTTTGCTGTGATTGCAACAGCAGGATATTATTGATTCATATTACCTTTTCTGTCTCTCTGTGTACAGAATACCCAGTGGAGAGATTGCTGCCTGTCAGTCATTTCCTCTCTTGGTTTTGTGCAATGTCTGTGCCTGCTCTTGCGCTTATGGACTCGCATCCCATTCACTGCAGCAGTTTTTCAATTCATCAAGATAATTTTGTATCCTGATATGGCCCTCCAAAGAGCTTGTGGTGTCTCATAGTTTTGTAACTTTTTACATTTTGATAAGCATACTCTGTCTCTCTCCATTGCATAATTCTGATTTCAGCTCGAGAGCTGCACCTTGTGTCTGACGAGGGGACAGGCAGCTGGAGAAAGTGGATTTTCTCCTGGGCTGCCCCAGCATAGCCCTGCAAACCAGCCTCTGCAGGTGGGAGATGTATGAAGTCAGCTGCTGTCTCACTGCACAGCAGCCTTCTCACAATCCTGGAGCCACAGCTGGCATCACTGTGATGATAATTGCAACAGCAGCTTTTGGGATTTCACAGTTTGATGTGTGATATTCTACCCCAATAATGATCCCTGCAGAGGCAGAGGACAGCTCACTAGTGTCCTCCAGTGTACCAACTCTCATAACTTTATCAGCTTAATAAAATAAAATAATACTAAAAAAACCAGGGAAACACACCCCCCTCACACACTTTCTAACTATCAGAACTTTGACTGAAGATTGCTTATTGGACCCCTGTTAAAGAGCTGTCCATGGAAGGAGATGCTGTGTTGGCTGGAGACCCACAGGCAGTTTCCTGGCCTGTCCAGGGTGGTCCCTTGCTGCTCATGGGCTTCCTCTCCATCTTCCATTTCTAAAGGGGTTTTACACCGCATTTGTGATGAAACGGGCAAGCACCAGCAATATAAACAACACAGCTGCTGTTGCAGGAAAAATTATTGGTTCATTAAGACAAAAATTACAGAATATTTTGCAGTTTGGGCATAATTTCGGAGCCCAAACTGGAATCAGTGCTTTCAACAAAACAGAGACCCACTGAGTGTGAGAAGTGAGATAGAGGCCTGCCACAGGCTGTCCCCACTGCAGGAGAGGAGGGCTGACCTCTAGGCACTGAGGAAGGTGCTGACGACGGAGCAGAGCTGGAAATTGTCACGGATTTGACCAGGACACAAGTGGGAAGGCAGGATTTGGTAAGAAGGAAGCTGGTGGGACCTGCAGATGTTCCCAGGCCAGGCCAGGCCAGCCCTTACGGCAGTGCAAGAGGACAGACAGCGTGGCCATGCCTGGCTGCTCCCAGAGCAGTGCCCTGGAGCAGATGGCAGTGGGTCTGTGCAATGTCACCCCAGCTACCTGAGCCTAGCCTGAAAAGGGCTTTCAGCTAGTGGACAAAGCACAGAACTCAGGAATCCCCATCTCCAAATCCTGCCCTGCACTTCTGCCCCAGAGAAACATTGTCCCGTCATCTGCTTGGTCCCTCCCTCTGGTGAAGGCAGGACGTTTTCCAGCATCAGCGGATTTTCTTCAAATACAGGTGAATCCCATTCTTGGAGCGAAGGATGAGCCGAGTTATTTTGAGGGGAGGCTTGGCAGGGTCAGGCAAGAGCTCGAAGCGCAGCAGGGTCAGAGCCAGGGCCACCTTCATCTCGTTCATGGCAAACTGCTGCCCGATGCAATTCCTGTGGAGAAACAGAGCAGCTCAGCCAACTCCATCGCAGTGCTGGGCACAGCCAACCCGCAGAGCCCACCCCAGCCCTCCCACACCAGCACACAACCTCCCCCTCTGCAGCGCAGGGGCCCCAGGAAGTGCTTTGGGTAGCGAAACCAGGGGCATGGGCTGAGCAGGAGGAATTTAGAGGAACATTGGGAGCTCACGATGTGTGTTCAATGAGCACGGAGAAGGAGGGAGATGGGGAAGCCAAAGGAGAGGCCAGCAGGGATCAGGTGGTGGGTCTCCAAGCAGGGAAGGTCTGCAAGGTGTTTGCCTTGAAGGAGCGAGCACAGAGCAAAGGGAAGGATTGGGAGGAGGAGAGAAGGGGGAATCGGAGGGCAGGAGGGTGGGATGGGGTCTCTGCATCAAGGAGAGGAGAGCAGGTGAGCTCAGAATGCTGCAGGCTCCCTGCAGGATGCCAACAGGATGTTCCACAGCTTTGGGACCCAGTTCCCTGTCCCCAGAAGGGGCTTGGCTATGCTGCCTTCCCATTTTGCCTGCTGGTGTCAGAACCCCTCTATTGCACAAACACTTCTATCCTCATTTAACTATTCAGTGCTGCAGGGCCAGGACTGCAGGTGGTGGTCTCTGCCCACTACGCCTTCAGTGTTCAATTCTCTTTACCTCATGCCAGCAGAAAAAGGCAGAAAGGCATGAGAGTGCCTGCCAGAGACATTCTCCGGGGAAAAACGGAAAGGTGCATACACCTGGAAGTGAAGAATATGCAGCAAGAAAAAGCGATTATTTCAGGAGCACAGTACTGACTGGTATCTTGAGAAATGTGACACCCCTTAATTTATGAAGAACCCCATAGGAGAGAGAGAATTCTTCTCCCCTGCTCACAGGTGAAGGGCACGTGGGAAGAGGCATATCATAAAGGGAAAAAATTATTAGGAGATCAAAAGAAAACTCACCAAAGGATCTTTCCATACTTCAGGGTTTCTGTGAATGAGGTAAATGCTTATTGCAGTGACGCTGCCTGGAAAACAATTGAGGAGGAGAAGAGGGCTCACTGACAAAGAAACAAGCCAACACAAGCACAGCCCAGCCTGAACATCTGTGCCAGCGAGGATGCAGCTGGTGCCTGAGAGCAGAGCTCTGTGCAGCAGGAATGGGATTCACAGACCTTCCGGCAAAGTGCGTCCGTCGGGGAAGGTGATGGGTTTGCTGAGCTGCCGGGACACCCCAGGCACTGGCGGGTAAAGGCGCATGCTCTCCTTGATGCACATGGTGCTGTAAGTCATCTTGCCCAGGTCCTCCCTGTCGGGACAGGCAGCCTGAGCCCCACACACCCCCACTGCCTGTGCTGGCAGGTCCCTTCACCCACAGCCATCCACCCCCTGAGCAGATCCCCCTGCAACAGAACAGAGGGACCCACAACGTCCAGTCACAGGCTGCTGGAGGCTGGGGATGCCAGGACACCTCTGAACAACCTGGGCAACCACTGAACAAGCTCAAGTGCAGAGTGACAGCGAAAGGTGAAAAGCACATCTGTGATGTCCTGTGGTGAGAAAACAGGAGAGAGCAAAGAGC
Source organism: Mohoua ochrocephala (assembly GCA_013398855.1). Lineage (NCBI taxonomy): Eukaryota > Metazoa > Chordata > Aves > Passeriformes > Acanthizidae > Mohoua > Mohoua ochrocephala. The sequence continues at coordinate 240,819 of VZTA01025957.1, read as the reverse complement.
AATGCTGGTGGCTCAAGACTTGATAAGGCATCCAGAATGTCCCTTGCAGAGTGGCAGACTTAGCTGAAGGATCTGCTCCATCCTGTGAAGTCTCTGTGCATGCAGCAACCTTTAGCACCCCAGCTTTTGAGCCTTGAAGACATTGCTCACTTAGAAAAGGCAGCGACAGGAAGAGAGTTACCAGCAGAGGAAATGTGCAACCTTACCACTGGATCGTCTCCCGGTCCCCCAGGATGCCCTGGATCTCCTCCCTGCACCGTTGCTGGTGCTCAGGGTGTGTTGCCAGGCAGTAGAAGAGCCAGGAGATGCCGCTGGCTGTCGTGTCATGGCCCTCGAACATGAACGTGTCCACCTCAGCACGCAGGTCCTCGTCGGACAGTGCAGCTCCATTCTCATCCTAACAGCCCAGAGACACTCTCAGTGGCCCATATATATAAAATTTATATATATATATATAACAGTAACACACACACACACACACATATATAAATATATAAATATCCCAGTAGGCACCATTATATTCTTTCAGCTACTGCAAAAGGAGCGTGGTGAGGCCTGTGGGATACATATAAACAAAATCAATGTCTGCTTACACTGAATTCAGGGCCTCTTTCCCTTCACTTTCAAATCTCTTTATCCCCCCCCACATTAAACTACCAGAACTATGAAATCCCTCCGCATGTTGTATACCAAAAAAGACACTGCCAACATTTCAACAATGGAAAATTGGATCACCTTGGCCTCTCTTCAACTGGGGGGCACTGGGCTAATTTTTTTTTAATGGATTGTGCAGCCCTGAGGGTCTCTGGGGGTTTGTGGCACCCCTGCAAAAACTGACTGGCGTTTGCACTCTGTGCCCTGCCACACATGCACTCCTCATCACTCACTTTGGCACACAGCAGAATGTCCAAGAAGTCCAAATGTCTCTTCTTCTGGATCTTTTCAAATTCCCGTTCATCTTTAAGGGATTCCTTTCGCTCGTGGATCACCTTGTCTGGGGGAGAAAGGGTTAAAGGTTCAGCAGGGTCAGGAGATGCCAAGCTGCAAAACTGTCCTGCCTTTGAACGCAAAGCTCACCCAAGGGAGTGAGCACTGCTCAGCCCATGATGCATTTGACTTGTGCTTCTGCATCCCAGGCACTTCAGCTTTTTCAGCAGCACGGCAACAAATGCCACAGATATTGTCATCCTGTTCTGCAAACTTCTTTGTTCACCACAGACTTTTCAGCCTGCTTTACACACCCCTCACGCATTAAAATCACACCTGGCTTGGAAAATAAAGTAATTCCTTGCATTGATGTTGCCTGCAGTGCCCATCCCTTGTCTCACCAGTCTCTGGCCATTTTACAGGAGCATTTCCAGAGGGCAATTCCTCCATTAGTCCAGTTTAATAACCCAGGAGCTGTGAGACCCCTTTGCTTCGTGCCTAGATCAGACCACTACTGCAAGCTGATGCTCTGCTTGGATCTCAGCTCTGAGCCCCTGGGCAGGATCATGCACAGGCAAGGAGATAACCTGACTGCCTCTGTCCAAAGTTTTGGGAGAGGATGAAGGCAGGGAATACCTGTGTGGTCATGAGCGATCCTGCAGGCCTTCCTGAACTGAAATCCATGGGGGCTGAGCCAGTAGATGATGTCATTGTGGTAGGGGAAGATGCGGAGGCGCTGGTGCACCATGTGGCAGAGGTCGTAGACAGCCTGGATGTAGGTGTTTTTCCTGGAGAGAGGGGAATAGGAAGCTCGTAAATTTGGGAGCACAGTGACAAGCAATTTGCCCATTTCCCTTCCGAGCTGCAAGCTTCCTGCCAGGGTTTGGGGCAGGCAGCACTGACCTGTCGGTCTGGCAGTTGCTGTGACAACTGAAGGCACATTTCATGATGCTGTCCAGAGTCATCAAGCTGACGTGCTCAAAGAGCTCCACTGGCTTCCCGTCTGCTGTCAGCTTTTCCCACTTATCCTAGGGCAAAAAGGAGACAGAAGTGAGTAGGCAAGGGTCAGTTCTGCATGGATCTGCAGTCATACCCTGGTTAAATGAGTGCTCAGATAGGGATACATCCCTGAGAAATGGAAAAAAAAGAAGGGCATCTCTTAGACACCATCAAAATCCCAGAGAAGAGAAGCCAAGAGTGGGATGGTTAATACGAGATTTGCCTCAGGCAGCTGCTACTCTTGGATCCTGGTGGTGGCGAGCCCTGCTACACCCTATCCTGAGGCAAGGGCACCCTGGAGAAGCCCAGGACAGGTGCATTTCTGGGTGATGGGGAGTTACCTAAGCCTTTCTTAGGATGCAGTGTGTTTTCTGAACAGGAGCAGCACATGCTGGCATTGGGCTTCACTGGGTCTGTTCTCCAGCACATATGAGCTTGGTGCCCAGGATGCAAACTTTGGAGCAAGGTTTTTCCTCTGTCACACGATCTCTGTGCCAGTATGTTCTCCCAGCATGTAACACAGGAGCTCTTGCTCAACTCTGATGCCTAGAGAAACTATAAATCCTGTCCCTCTTCCCCAGCAGACATGAAATGGTGATGAATCCTCTGTCCCCATCGTGGTGGTAAGGAACGAGTGGACTTAAAAGCTGGGAAAGGGAGGAGAGGGAGGAGCACATCACATCTGAGCTCCCACGGCACCAAACCAGGCTCGTAGGGGCAGATGCACGTCCGTAGCACATACAACGATTGCCACCTGGTGGCACGGGCTCACACAATTGGCGTTTGCGTTGTGCACCAGGAATTCCAAACTCCCAGGCACTTGGGATCATTGCAAAAGCTCTCCTGGCTCTCCAGCCCTTGGCTCCTGGCTGCTCCAGGGGCCTGTAGGAGGAATCCAGCCAGGATCCATTTGAAGCTGCCGGGGAGGTTGGAGCGAGGGAGGTGAAGGAGGAGGAATAGATCCAGCACCCAGACTCCTCCAGCTCATGTGCACAAAGCCCAGTGCCCTTTGCCTGTAATTCCTCCTGGTTTCCATCCTGCCCAGCTCCAGTGGATTGAAGAGCAATGCATTTTCACTGTTTATGAGGCACGGCAGGGATTGCAGTCCAGTCATGGGTATGCTGACAGCGAATGATACCCTTCAACCTTAGGTCACAGTATAGCTCTGCTACAGCCTTTATTTTTGGGGGATTTATTATGAACCTTTATTTACTTCAATTCTTCATTTAGACAAACACCTTACGAGAAGTTGCTGTTGCAACTGAGACCACGCAGGGTTTGAGGATGGTCATACCAGAGGCATTGCCACTGCAGGGAGGCTCAGCCTGCTCATCCCCTCCAGCTCAAGGGCAGGGATTTGGGGTGACTCAGGAAGACTGACCACCAGGACACAGCGTGTCCTTACAATTACCAGGTAAAGAAAACCCTGCTCCAGCATTTCCCTCCTAACCAGACAGGATGGGGAAGAGAAAACAGGGCAGAGAGAGGAGCACCATGAGTCCTACCAGCATCACGTTGGTAGACTCTGCCATCAGGCCCACGTACGGCTTCAAGACGTCGTAATGAAACCCTGGAGTCAGGAGCTTTCGGTGCTGGTGCCACTTGGGCCCGTGTAAGATCAGCAACCCGTTCCCTGGGGAAACACAGGCGAGGCACGTTTTGCTGGGCACAGGCAGGCAGCTCTCACCTCTGCCTGCAGACACAGCCCTGGCCTGCAAGGAGCATGATTAAATCTGCTGTCTGAGCTGCTGTGAGAGGGTATTTCCAAATGGTGCCATCAGCTGCAGGATTCCCAGAGCCAGGCAAAGCCCTGCTCATCGAAATGGCACAACGGTGCCTCTGAAAAGAAACACCAACACTGCTGGAACAGAGAAGTTCAGAACAGCAGATGCATTTTTCACCAGTCCTCCACTGAATCTAAGCTTCTCCCATCACCAGCCTTTGCCATCTATGGACATGTAAGTACATATGTTATATGTACATGTATATGGACATGTAAGTACATATGTTATGTCTGAACTTTCTTTCCTTGAAAATAAATACAACTACTTAGCACCTTTTTCAATAAATGTAATAATTGCAGGAAGCTTTTAGCTATAACTCCATCAAGGAACAAGTACGATGCTGTTTATTTATACCGTGCTTTTGACTAACTTCAGAATCATTCCTGTCAGGCAAAGCCCTGGGAATACATACCAATCCATGGGACAAGGTGTTTATAGCTGATGTTATCCTTGGGATCTGTAAAAAAAACATCAAGAGAAAATAAAATGGGAAATGTTTCAATAGCATGAACCCGCTGGTTTGCAGCTGAAAGCTGCCTCTGGGCTCTCACTTTTGGTTGGGTATGAGGCAAAATCAGTGGCATTCCTGCAGAACTCCCAGTATTTTACAACAAAACTACTTTGTCTCTGCCAGCTTCAATAAACACATATAAAAGCAGATGCCCACACTGGAAAAAAAAAAGACTATTGGTAGTCCAAAGTCTGTGCAGTGTGATAAATGATTAACCCTCTCAGACACCACTGTTCAGCACCTTTCCTTCTCGGTGCACTAAAGATACTTCTCTGCAGTAGGAGCCAGAGCTCTGAGCCTAGAAAAAAGCTCCCAGGTGTCTTCTCCTTGCTGGGATCAGGTACTGAGTAGTTAACTTTTCAAGGAGCATTTGAGGAAGTCTGATTTTCCAGCAATGGATTTGGAGTCAGGTCAGCCCTGCAGCCCTGTGCCTGAAGCACCCAGGGCACAGCATGAAGGAGGGGTATCTCTCCATGCCTTCAGACAATTTTTCTCTGTGAAACCCTGCCTTGCTGTAAATTCTGAGGCCAGCATGGGAAATCTGCAGGCTGGGTTGCTAATCCACAGCTGAAGCCACAATCTCTCACCTCCTCTGGCCAGCAGAACCTTGGCGTAGTCGGGACTGGAGATAACCAGGAATGCTGAGAAACTCCCAAACCACATAGGGTGAGCATGTGGGTACTTCTGTGCCCAGACCTCTGCCTTGTCCAGCACCTCCTCCTCCTTGAGAAACTAGTTGTGGAGAAGTAAAAAGAGAAAGAATACATAGATTTGGAGGGGGAAAAAAAATTAAATAATCTCCCAATACACTGTCTTAAAACTTCAAGGTCTTTCTCATGATAATACCAGATAAGGGCAAACAAGGTGTTGTTCCTCTGTGTTTGCAGAGCATGGGAAGTAGAGATGTTTGCTACTTTTAAAGCTCACATAAAATAATCCTTCCTTATCACTTGACCTTCAGCTAGAGGATATCCTTAGGCACCGTGGTGGTGCTTATCAGACGATATACGTTATCTGCTCTTTTTTCATGGCCACCCCATAGAAGACTCAGATTTGCCCCAGACAGCATCTGCACTTTGTGGCATGCAAATACATTCCCACGTGCACGTGGCTGAGCAATTAGCACCCTGCAGCTGGGGGAAAATACAGCAGCACTTTACAACAGCCAACAGCATCACTCCTGGGTCTGCCCCAGTGCAGCAATGCCTCCTGACTGGGAAACCACAGCTTCCTCCTGACATTCAGGTGGAGAAGGCCAGTGCCCAGGCAAAATTCAACAGAATGAGTCCAAAGTCACCAATGGAGTGAAGAGAACGCTGGTTAATATTACATTAAGAATCCATTGATTTCCGCGAATCGAATTTTATAGGCAATGAAGAGCTGATGGTCCTAGAAAGATTTATCTCCTGTCCTTGGAAGCTGCAATCTGAGGAGCAGCATGAGCACCAGCATTCATATCAGCAGCGCCGGCAGGTTCACTCCAAAGTGGTCACTGTTTTATTGCTTTTATAGCCTGCATTGTTATGGACAAGCAATAGACAAGGAACAAGGGGAAAGACCAGTGGAAAGCTCCACAGTCACAGGCAAAGGAAAAAAATCACAACGACAAAACCTTGTAAGATTCTTTCTTCTTTGAAGAGAAACTACTCTGGGTCAACATGCAGGGGGAAGGATTTTGGAAAGCTAGGTCTAACATAGCTGCTGCTGCTTTGACTTGAAGCTTGAAGATTAATTAAATCAGCGTATTGGTGCAGAAATCAGCCTCAAAGTCACCCTACTGACTGTATCAAGTGAATATTTGCTCAGTTGCTTTAGTGCTGAGTTAGCTCAGCTCAGCTTTCAGTCTGGCTGGTGTTTCTCAATCCAGGACATAGCTTGTACACAAATAATCACCCAGATCAAATAATCTGCCACGTGTGGCTTGTCTCAGAGAGGATACTCAGGAGTCACAGGGTGCCTGCCAGGGGTCTGCGCAGGCTGTGTGGGGGCACGTCCAGGTTCAGCTCCAAGGCTGAGCATCCCCTTCCTCACGAGCTGGTGGGGTCCCTGCAGCACATCCTGCGTGTCTCCCACACTCATCAGAATTATGAACTACATCCATTTATTACTTATTACAGAAAGCTCAGCTTCAACTTTGCTTACTCAAGGTCAAGATTTCGAACTTAATAAACAGTTCAAAATCAGTTTCTCTGATTTCAGAGATCAACTTTTGGGGCAAAAGGAGGCAGCCCTCCTCAGCACCCACCTCTTCAGCAGTGCCAGCAGAAGCAGGGCTTGGCAGGGTGCCTTCAGCTAAGTGACACTTGAACATGTGAAAGTCCCTTTGATACGGCCGCTTGCGCTTCTCATGTCATGAATCACAAAAAGCATAAATGGAAGTAACTGGGAGATGCTGAGCAGGTGTCACTGGCAAAAGTCCTAATCCTAGAAGCCTTTGCATCCAACCTTGTTTCGGAGCACTAGCCTTGGTTTGTGCTGTCATGAACCATCCCTGTGCTGGCCAGAGGGTTGAATGGGTTCATTTGAGAGGAGAAGTTACTCTCAAGGTGAGTAACCTGCTGCACTGAGAACTCCTGGAGCAGAGGGTGTAAAGTTCTGTGAGCTGCAGAGGAATAGAAAGCTCCCACTCCTTAATCAGGGCTCCAGCTACCCAGCTCTGCATGAAAGACCATTACTTCTACTTCTTCCTCCCTTGGAGGCTTGAAAAGAAAAGTATAAACCCCACTCGGGTCTAAGAAAGGAAAGTAATTGCCTGATCTCATGCTGAAATGCAAGTTTTGAAATGGATCCAACACTAAGAGCATCTGGGAAGAGGCTTAAGGGCACTTTTAATGACTACACACTGATAGCAAATGAAAGAGAAAACACAGGAGCTGAAATCCGAGCAGGAGGCTGTGCTGCGTGCAGCCAGAGCCAGGCTGGCTCCTCCCCACACAGGGCAGAAGTGGGCAAAGGGCTGCTGGGGGACCGACACCCTGTGCCACTGGGGCAGCGACCCTGCTCTGCTCTGCTTCCCACCCACCCTGATCACGGGGAGCCACTTTGGTCAGCTCAGGGCTGGCACTCTGGCTTTTAACTAAGGCGTGCTGCTGCAGCGACACTGAACAGCTCTACACAACCTCTTCCTGAGATTTTAATGTCGTTTCTACTGAGTGATTTGGACGAGCAGAGACTAATACCCAGAGAATGCTTTGAAACAAAGTGATGTATTCCCAGGAGGTCCGCCCAGAGCATGACAAATACATTCGAGATTCTAAACTGGCCTGGATCAAAACTGGCAAACAATCAGTTAAATCAACAGAACAGGAAATGTCAGTGCTGTCCCTGAATAGAGCTCGCAGGTCCTCCTCGAGGTGTATGCAAACTTTGTATTCAGTGTGTGCCCAGAGCACTGCCGGTTTCTTTGCTGGCTCCATGAATTGTTGGGCTTTGGGGAATTCAGCAGCATTAATCAGCAAATTATTAAATCTTCGAAAAAGGAATTCTCAAACAAGCACTGTCTGAGGTAAAAGTTGAGCCACGACCAACCTATCCATGATGACAGCGAGTGATTGGCACAAATGGTTAAATTCTCTTCCAGGACAAATAGTCACGACTAACAAACGGGAGAACATACTTTATTTAATTGCAGTTTTAAAGTCTAACTGGCAGTGTAACAAAGCCCTGAACTGGCCCATCTTCATGCTGACATTGCCAAAAGACTGCTTGTCCCGTCCAGCACAGCAAAACTGGCGCTGCCACAGCACAGAGACAAGCCCTGGGAGGTCTCCTCCTGATTTCCCAGATACTTTTCAGGGTGCCAGTTGTTTAACGTGCCATAGATTTGGCCACAGCAGGACATCAGCAGAGCCCAGCAGAGGGCAAGGTGATTTTAAGCAGCCTTTAGCACGTATGGAAAAGCCTTTTGCATCAGGCAAGCTCAGTTACACCTCGTGAGGCTGCTGATGAGTTGTGAAAATCTGTTTGCCGAGGCAGCCATGGTGATCTGTGTGGGCAAGTGCATACCTCGGGGAATAGTCATCCCTGCCACCAGTGACCACAACAAGGCTCGCCTGTGTACGTGGGTTTAGTTACTCATGACCTTAATGCAACTGTGAGAAGATCCACGGCCCCTGCGCTGGATGCGATGCCTGTGATGTGTTCTGTGGCTTAAACGTGGCTCAGAATGATCAATTGTCTGGTTCACCTGGCCGTGAGGCCGATGCAAGCTGGCAGCGGAAAGTGCCTCTGGATGCCGGGAGCAGCGAGCATCTGCTCAGCATCTCATCAGCTCAGCGCCGCAGGAGAGCTGCAGCGGCCCTGCCCTGGCTGTCAGAGGAGCAGAGAGGTGCCAGTGGAGCCTGCCCGGGACAGAGCAACGCGGCTCTGCTGCCTCCAGCACCGATGCCGCCTCACACCCCGGGATGACCTTGCCTGTGCCACACTGTATTACCGCTCTCTTTACTCGCGAGTCAGCCACCACCCTGTTCCACCGTGCAGTCTGCAGCAGCCTGCGGGAGCTCTGCGTGAGCCATGCTCTCTCTAAGCATCACAGACAGGGAAAGCACGCTGGTCTGGCTGAGATAAGGGATGCTCACTTCTCACCTACCCCGCAGACTGGGAGCAGCAGTTCTCCCGGACCGCGGGGACAAGTCCCACCAGCATCATTCCCACACGCCCCTCGGGAAAGCTGCTCCCCGCACTCCCCCTCGCTCCCGGCAGCGCAGACCCGGCTCTCCCCCACCTCGTGGACGTGGCCGAAGAGCCAGTGGATCGGGTCCCCGGGGAAGTCGGCCAGCGCCCGGAGCAGCTCCCGCCGCCGGTGGAACAGCTGGATGGCTTTCAGCAGCACGCAGGTCAGGCAGAACACGGCGGCCAGGTGCAGCACCCTGGAGACATCCACGCCCAGCCACAGGAGCTTCATCGTCCCGGTGAGAGCCGCCGGCGGCTGCCTCCGGTGTCCCCCAGCGCCCCGGCGGCACCGGCCGCGGCAGCCAATGCGGGGCGGAGAGGCAGGTCCAGAGTCCGAGCGGCTGCCAAATCACGGCAGCGCTTGTTGGGAGGGGAAGGAGAGGGAAGGAAGGGAAGGGGAGCGTTCCGCGGGAACGCTCCGCTCGCCGCCGCACCGGCTGGGAGCTGCTGCCCACCCCGAGTCCCCGCCGCCGGCACCGGCTGGCTCCGCGCCGGGACCGCAGGCTGAGGAGAGAGGGAAAGACCGTACCCCGGGATTCCTCCTCCCGAGGTCTTCATCACACAATCCTGCCTCATGAGGTTTCACCCTCATCTCCACCCATTCCCATCCCGCATCCCAGCTGACGGCTCCCGCCCTCCTTCCCTGTCTCCCTCCCCGCTGCCGGCACTGTGAGCCGCATCCCAGCGCCGACCGGGACAGCATCTCCCCAGCAGCGAGCGCGGGGAATCCCGCCCCGCGCCGGGCTGGCGATGCCGGGTGTCAGCCGAGGGCCGGGTACCGTGGCAGCTTTGG